>CANSZD010001455.1:0-82500 GCA_947648045.1 Beta corolliflora
ATTGATTAAGTACATGAACACCCGAAAATAATAGACCCACCACAAAATTCATTTAACTGTTTTTTACTCTCCGTATAGTACGATCCTGTACATGCCAAAACAAAACCACCTGATTTAGCATTTTCCAAAACTTGCTTAGCTAGTTTTGTTCCTAGTATTACTTTTTGCTTATCTACATTACTTTTCAGATTCCATCAAAATCTATCAACATTAATCTAGCAAAACTGCAAGTCTATAAGAATAAGACTATAACCCCCAAAAAACCTCAACCCCCCAACTATCCATAGAATCACATAACAGAGCACCCATTGGGGTTGTCATCACTGAAAAACTGTGGAGGGGTTGAAGATGCTCGGCTTGACTCGACCAGAACCATCACAGATCTCCCGACATAACCCGACCCGTTGACGGTATTGCTCCATCTTCTTCCCATCCTTCTTTTCTCCCCCTTCACCACCCTCTTTCTTCTCCTTCTCTTTGCCTTCTCCTTCTCCCCTTCTCTTTCTCTTTGTCTTTCTTGTCTGGAGGCGCAATCTCCAGTTTCCTCTTGAGCTTCTTAGTGTAGATCCTCCACCAATTTCTTCCCTTCAATTCTTCCCGTCACTTTCACCCTGTCTTTCTCTTTCTATTGAAACTTCCTTGTACCCTATTATTAATTCCAATCCAACAAATTAATCAAATTTCCCAATACGAAATTTATATGTCATTCCAAAATATTAATACTTCCCTCTGTTTCAAAAAAATAAAACGGCTTAACTTTCTTTCTGCGTGAATGTTTTTGAGGGAGGCGTTTGTTTATTACATGTGGAGAAAGTATATTGGTACTAAAATCACGTACTGTTAGCTAACCTTGGTAGGCGGCAATTGCTTTGTGCAGACGGTCCCTACAGCCGTCGCAATGATACGCCACCTTCAACATTACGGTCGTCACCGGCACCTGTAAATTTATACACATTCATGTCATTCGTCACCCGCCCGTTATTCATTAACACATTGTTCTTTCTATATTTTACCAAACATAAACTTTTTATTTCTATACATATAGTATAACAGACCATTTTCAGGAGAAAATAAAATTTTCTACAAAAATTAAAAGTGGCATAAAACTTTATATTCTGTTTCTTTACAAAAATAGACCCACATAAATGCAGGTGTATTTTCTGTAACGCATAACATTAATAAATGCAAGTGAGTACTTCCATTAATGAAATAAAACAGTCAAGGGTTCATTCAAAAAGTTAAAACTCCATTAATAAACACACTGGAATATAAATCGGATTGAATTTCAAGATAATTGTAGGAGAAAATTACCTCTTTGGGTTTATCATTTTTGTTGTCTTTGTTTTTTTTATCATCTTTTTTGGAGGTTGAGGAGAGATAAGTTCAATCTTCTTCAGTGTTTTTTTCTCCACTTTCTCTTTTAATTTCAGAGGATCAACATTGTTTCCCCATACTTTCACTTTGTTTTCTCCTTCACATTCAACTCCAATAACTCCTGCATAGTGTTAGTGCTTATATATCAACATTAAATTATTCTCAACAAATATGTCGATTATTTCGTATTAGAAGATTTCTGTAGTCAATAATAGCAAAAATCATCTGAAAATTTACTGGAAAAATTTCGTAGAAAAAATTCGAAAAACAGGGTGTAAGTAAAATCAACCAATTGTGAAAAAAAAAATGGAAAAAAGAGTGAAAATTACCAGGAAAACTCAAGAATTGTTTGCGAATTCTATGAGTACACAACCATTGCAGTGTAAATCAACCTTAAGAACAATACTGAGATTTCCGCCATTGTCGTCCTTTTCTCTCCTTCTCCTTGTCCTTCGTTCTTCTTACCCTGCAAATATTGAAACAAATTAATCAGCATTAACAAGAATGTAATGAGAAGAAAATGGGAGGAGGAGAGAGAAAGTGTAACTAACAACATAACCATTGGAGATTAATGAAAAGAGAGGTTTAGCAGAGAGAAAAGGGGGGTTTTTGTAAAAATATGAGGAAGAATAATGTGAAAAGTGTATTTAGGGAGTATATTATAATTTATATATAAAGAGATAAGGGGTTTTGGCAGCAGTAATGATAGTGGAGGCTAGAGGAGTGTGTGCGCTGCCATTAATGGAGGGAAAGAGGAGAGAGAGAGAGAGAGAGAGAGGGGGGACGCAGACGCAGACGCAGACGCAGTAGTGAAGACTGAAGACGACTGTTGGCTGTGCAATTTTGGACTGACGTGTGACTCAAGCTGTATCATTCCTTCTTGAATGATTTATGTCTCAGCTTAAATACGGTCCCTGAGTATATTATGGATCGTATTATAGAGATAATAAATTCGTTATTGGGTCGTACATACGTGCTATTTAGAGAATGCTTATAGAAGCTTTGGGTTGGGAAATAATAAGCCATGGCCATGATATAATGGATCACATTAGGTGTATGAAAATCTTTGGATCGACAACTTTTAGGCATGTCAGGCCTAGGGTGGCAACCAAGAAGGAAGAGAGAGGAGGTGATTATACTCCTAACCTAATTATATCTATATATATTTTTGGTTAGACAATGAAATATCTTGTTCTCTTTTCATTGTACTCTACCATTATTCTTTCCAAAAGTCACAAAAACTCCATTAAAGTAGAAGAAGAATTTCTTAAGCCCATTGCGTGGTGGAGTGTTGATGCGGGTTGGTGGGCCAAAGTAGAGGAATCGCAATTGAGGTTCTTAATCAGGGTTATTCAGCTTTGTGGAATTCACGGCAAGGTAAATTCTACTTATTATGTGATCGCCAGATGTATGTCATGAGATCACTGTTTTAGTCTTTATGAATTTGATTCGCGAAATTCATTTAGAGTACTTATATAATCCTACGAGTGGTATCGGTTTTAGTACTCTTGCATATAATTTTTGGTCATAATAATTATGTGTTCTTCACTAATTTTGATGATTAAGGGGAGGGGTGAATTATGGATGTTTTTGTTTAATTGGATGATAAATTTGATTTAATCTGCCTAATAAACGATTTTTATTTTCTATAATTCGACCTAAATTTTTTATTCGAATTACTTTTATTTGGCCGAATTTTATGAAAATAAAATTCGGTTTCGCAATTAAGATTAAATTTTAGGTCTCAATTTTTCGAAAAATTCGAGAGTTGGAATTTATATGAAAATTCTGTTTTCATATTTAAATTGTTTATGTATGATAAATTAATTCATGTGAAAAGAGTTTTATGTGAATTAGGGGTTATATATATGAATAATGCTAGAATTAAAATAAAATAGAGATTTTTATGTTAATTTCGAATATTCACATCATATAATTAATCCGAATTTTCATATTTAAATTGGTTATGTATGATAAATTAATTCATGTAAAGGAGTTTTATGTGAATTTAAGGTTAATTGATATGAATAGCCCTAATATTAATTAAAATGGAGATTTAAATTAATTTGCGAGGAATTAGGCATAAAGGAGTTTATGTTTAATTTTATTTTGATCACTAAATTAATTTACAAGAAGTTGTGATTTAATTTATTTCCCACAAAAAAAAAAAAAAAATAAAAACGAGGAGGAAGGGGAGCGACCACGGGCTAGGTGGCGCCACTGGCTTGGTGGGGCCACGGTGGCACTCCAGGTTGTCCGTGCGGGAGGCCATTTGCCAGCGAGGCTGCGGCGGCGGCGCGTGGCTTGCTAGCCGCGTTTCTTTCTTCCCAGGCCGATTTTAAAAAAAATTTTTTTTTGGAAAATCATTAAATCGTTTTCGGTATATTGAGATGATTTTCGGTTAAATATTTCCATAACTTTATTCTTTAATCTAATTAAAATTAGTAGGAAAGTATAATAGGATAGAATCTTTAGGTGGTTATGAATTACTTAAATGTTTTATCAACTTACCATAATTAAGAATATTTGATATTTTGATTGATGGCAAGTATAATATGTGATATTATGATGTGGCCTTTATATATTTTGATATAATTGCTATGTATGACTAGTATGGCCCAAATTAAGTTAGAAAATACGATACGCGTGTCGTGATGTATTCTTTGTAATTTTAAATACGATCTGCGTATCGTTAAGTATTTTGTAATTTATTTAATTTAGTTATTATTTAAATTATTTTGATACTTATGTAATCCAAAGACGAAGTCCATCGAGAAGGCCCATGGATAAGGTGGATGGAGATCCATGAAGAGTCCAAGAATGAGCCATTGATGCTTAGTTTTAGGATTAGGGGTCATACTTAGATCATTTTATTTTCGCATTTTATTATTCTTTAAAATGCTTATAAGTTTATTGTATGTTGGTTGATGATGCGCTAGAGTTCACTAATTCATAACAACATAATAAACTTAGGTCCCGTAAATATTAAGGTTGCTTTTCCAAACATAAAGTACTTATCAAACCCTTAATTAATAGTAATAGGTCATGCCTCATGAAGTGTTTATCATTAATTTTGGGAATATAAGGTAAAATTAGAATTTTACAACTTAGTTTGGTTGTCCTTAACAAAATTATCAAAAGCGTTTTGAATTTTGAAGCAAGAGATAGTTAAGCATGCGATGTTTATCCATCTAAACAAGAGTTATAATTTGTTATAATTAGTAAAGAGTTTACTTACCTTGATAATGTAACGTTAAAGATAAGGCCTCCGTACGCTTAGTGTTGCATGTTGATAGGATCTTGTAAAACACTTATTCAAATGGGACATTAAAATTGAATAGGTGATCGACCTAGAAACCTTTTGCATGTTTTAGGTTACTTTATAAACATAAAATTGAACTTTGCTTTATTTTTACGTACGTAGATACTATGTCTAATAACAACAACAACAACAACTCCGGTTTCAACATTCGTCCTTTTAGGAAAGGACGGTGCGATAATTGAAAATTTCCTTAATTGGGAAAGGACCTTAAGACTTGTTTTGAGGTAGGGTCGAAGGATGTCTTAGAAACCCCACTTCTGTGATTGCGTGAGTCAGGAAACGGACAAACGTCGTGCTAAGCGGGCGAAATGATAGGTGCATGCGATCACTTGCTTGATGATAGCGGCCATGGGCCAGGACCTCCAAGGAGGTTTGAAACCAAGGATGCTTATACCATCATGCAAGAGGCTGCGGGCTATGTTTCAAACCTGGCTTTGGGTTGAGCGGTATGAGACTAATAGGGAGATACTTGAATGTCGAATGAAGGCGGGTCATTGTTGGCCCCCGTGTTTTGCGATGATGGGTCTTTTCGAAAACATGGAACGACTTAGATTCCCTTATAGGGTTGAGTTGGCTGCGACATTTATTCTCCACTCATTACACAGCGGTTTCAATCGGTTCGGAATGACCTACAATATGAATGAGTACGAAAATACTTTGCGAGAGTTGCATGGATTGTTGGTCAAATCTTGAAAGGAACATCCCTAAGGTTGAACCAAAGAAAGAGGTTTTGATGGTTCAAGGAAAGGGTTTCAAAGAAATGGGCGGGAAAGAAGGACAGGGCAAGCCAAGTTGCCCTTTGTTCTTGCTGAAAAACCTAAGCCGACCGCCAAGCCTAAGGTCGATTGCGGAAAGCGAAGTGCTTCCATTGTCACAAGATAGGACCTTTGGAAAAGGCGCCATTATACTTGGGAAGAAAAGAAGATGCAGGGCTTCCACTTGGTATATATGTTATAGAAATCAATTTGACTTCTACTTCTTTATGGGTATTTGATACCGGTTGTGGTTCTCACATAGTTAATGATGTGCGGGGACTAAAAAAGTAGGAAGGCGGCAAGGCGAGTAGAGCTACGCGTTGGAAATGGAGCACGAGTTGCTGCGCTTGCCATAGGAAACTATAGTCTACACTTGCCATCTGGGCTTATTTTAGAACTAAATAATTGTTATTTCGTTCCTTGATAACTAAGAACATAATTTACGTTTTGATTTTGGATTACGAAGGGTTTTGTTTTGAAATAAAGAGCAAGTGTTGTTCCATTTCTTACAATAATATGTTCTATGCCAATGCTAAATTGATAAATGGCTTATATGTGCTTGATAAGTGGATTTACAAATCTATAACATAGATAGCGAAACAAAAATCAAATGATTCCAACCTAACCTACATTTGGCATTGTCGAATGGGTCATATAAACCAAAAGCGTATTCACAAGTTACAAAAGGATGGTATAATTCCATCATTTGATTTTGAATCATTTGATGTATGTGAATCATGCTTAATGGGAAAGATGACAAAATCACCATTTCTTTGGAAAAGGTGAAAGGGCGGCGATCTTTTAGGACTCATACATACGAGATGTGTGTGGTCCTATGAGCACAAAAGGCGAGGAGGGTTTAACTACTTCATTACATTCGCGATGATTTGAGTAGATATGGATATATATACTTAATGAAACATAAGTCGGAATCTTTTGATAGATTCAAGAGTTCCAAAATGAAGTACGAGAATCAACTTGGTAAGCCAATAAAAGCACTGCGATCCGATCGTGGTGGTGAATATTTGAGCCAAGAATTTGATGATCATCTAAAGGGTTGTGGAATTCTTTCACAATTAACTCCACCAGGGAACACCACGGTTGAATGGTGTATTGAAAGGAGGAACAGAACCTTGCTAGATATGGTTCGATCGATGATGAGTCTTGTTGATCTTCGATTTCTTTTTGGGGATACGCTCTAGAGCTGCTGCACACACACTAAATAGGAGCAGTCGGAAGTTTGTAGAAAAGACTCCATATGAGTTATGGAATGGAAAAACTCCAAACTTGTCTTTTCTTAAAATACGGGGATGTGAGGTCTATGTAAAGCGGTTACTATCGAGACAAGCTTGCACCCAAGTCGAGATAAATGTCTCTTTGTGGGATACCCAAAAGAGACAAGGGGTTATTACTTCTATAACCGTCAGAGAACAAAGTGTTTGTTGCTCGTGATGGTGTCTTTCTTGAAAAGGAATTTGTTTCTAGAAAGACAAGTGGGAGTAAAATAATTCTCGAAGAAATTCGAGATGAGCAACAAATAGACGTGGTTCACACCATGTCGGAGACGGCCCGACAAGGCGAAAGTCTAGTTCGGGGAGATGATGTATTCAACGCATGTACCTCCTACAGTCCCAATTGAATCAGTGAAGATCTTCAAGGAGTTGAAGAGAACTCTTTTCTTGATGCTCGGGCCTCGCGTAGATCTAGTAGAGAAAGGATTCCAAACAAGAGGTTGGTTGATTTCTTGGTGGCCGAAAACTACGAAATTATGATTTTGGAGAATTGAGAGCCTACTACCTACAAACAAGCTTTGACGAGCCCAGACTACGAAAAATGGCTTGAAGCCATGAAATCCGAGTTGGACTCCATGTCCGAGAATAAAGTTTGGACCACTGGTCGACTTGCCTAGTGGGGTTAACCCTATTGGATGCAAGTGGGTGTTCAAATTGAAAACAGAGACAAAGATGGGAATGTCTATGTATATAAAGCAAGAATCTGGTTGCAAAAGGATTCGAGACAAATTCATGGTATAGACTATGATGAGACCTTTTCTCCAGTAGCAATGCTTAAATCAATTCGGATACTTTTAGCGATTCTTGCATTTTATGATTATGAAATTTGGCGAGATGGATGTCAAAGCGCATTCTTGAATGGGTTCTTGAATGAGGATGTGTACATGACACAACTTGAGGGTTTTGAGGATCCGAGAAAAATCCTAAAAGGGTTTGCAAGCTTCCGAGAGATCCATTTATGGATTGAAGCGAGCATCTCGGAGCTGGAATCTTCGATTTGATGAAGCAATCAAGAAATTTGATTTCAAAAGCGAAGAAGAATCTTGTGTCTACAAGAAGTTTGAGTGGGAGCTTAACTTAGTCTTCTTGGTATTGTATGTAGATGACATACTACTCATGGGAAATGACATACCAATGCTTGAGTCGATCAAGGAATGGTTAAAAGTTGTTTCTCTATGAAGGACCTAGGAGAAGGCGAGTACATCTCGGGAATCAAAATCCATAGAGATAGGTCTCGAAGGATGATTGGACTAAGTCAAGAAACTTATATTGATAAGGTTCTTACAAGGTTCAACATGGAAAACTCGAAGAGAGGTTTCGTTCCCATGTCACATGGCATATCGCTTTAGCAAGAGTCGTTGCCTAAGCGAACTTTGATGAGTTAAAACGAATGAGTAGCATTCCTTATGCTTCGGCTATAGGATCTATCATGTATGCCATGATAAGTACTCGACCGGATGTTGCATATGCCTTGAGCATGTGTAGCGGGTTCCAAGCAAATCCGGAGAAGCACATTGGATCGTTAGCCTAAAAGCATCCTTAAGTACTTGAGAAGAACTAAAGGCATGTTCTTAGTTTGGGGGGACAAAGTGAGTTGGTTGTTGAAGGTTACACGGATGCGAAGCTTCCAAACCGAGAGATGATTACCGCTCTCGGTCGGGGTATGTCTTTCGTCTAAATGGAGGAAGCAAGGAGTCGGAAGAGCTCAAAGCAAAGCATTGTAGCGGACTTCTAGACCGAATCGAGAATATTTAGCAGATTGAAGCGACTAAAGAAGCTAGATTTGGATCAAGAAATTCTTTGGCGCAATTTGGATATCGTACCTAGTGCTCTGGAGGGGATTGAGTTGTTCTGCGTGATAACAATGGTGCTATTGCGCAACAAAAGAACCGAGATCACATAACAAATCCAAACATGTAATGAGGAAGTATCACCTCATTAGGGAGATTGTTGACAGGAAGGATGTCGGGATCTTGCAAGTTCACACGGATGAGAATGTGGCTGATCCGCTCACTAAACCACTACCTCAACCCAAGCATGAGTGTCACGCTAGGGCTATAGGCTTGAAGCAAATGTTAGAGTGGCTTTAGATTGTACTAGGTTTAGAGAAACTTGTTACAATGTAAAGACATGGTTTTGTTTATTTATGTTTATGAGAATAAATTTTACATTATTTAATTATTGGTTTAGTATTAAATAAAATGTCCAAAATATATCTTGAATTCTATGGTTTTGTCAAATATGTGATTTGATAAATGAAACACCATAAGTGAACGAATTCATAGAATATTAAAAAGTTCCTAATCTAAGTCATTAAACTGGACATGAATGACTTGTTAAAGGGATTAGCATATAAGATTGATTGATAGCATCGTTTCATGGGCTATAGAAACATAGAGATGTTTAATCAATCATATGGATATGTATAGTTGATACATAGTCGAACTAGACCTGCTTAGAAGTTTTATAACTTCAAAATTATATTAGTAGATTCCTTAAACATGAGTGGAACATTACTTAGCCCAATGATTGGTATAACTTCTTGATCCTGTCAAACGTCATGCCGTAAAAGGGGACTATAAAGGCGCATTCGAGTTGTGCTAAAAATTGAGTGGGAGTATTGATTACCATAAGATTGAAAAGGTCCTCATACAAGATAGGATAGGTGTCTTGGCCCCTTGAAGAGCGAAAATTGAAAAATGCATGGCCGTGCTCAAATGGATCATTCGATGATCATTTGTTTGTCAATTCGAACTCGGATTTCAAGGATTAATTTGAAAACTAGTATGGATGATATGTAAATATGATCATACTATCAAATTAAGACATTAAGAGACTTGAGGAAATTAAACATTGCACACTCGTCTCGGACAAGTGGGAGATTGAAGGATTTATGTCCTCGACTTAAATGCAATTACTAATTATATTATGGATCGTATTATAGAGATAATAAATTCGTTCTATTGGGTCGTCTATACGTCTTGCTAGAGAATGCTATAGAACTTTGGGTTAGGAAATAATAAACCCAAAGTCCAATATAATGGATCCTATTAGGTCACACAAAATACTTGGATCAACAAAAGAAACCTAGAGCCCATAAGGGGCCCTAGGGTGGCAAGAGGAAGAGAGAGGAGAATGATTCTCCTCCTAACCTAATTATATCTATATATTTTTTGGTTAAGCAATAAGGAAATATACTAGATATCTTTCATTATTCTTCTCTCTCTCATATTCTTTCCAAAAGTCACAAAAACTCCATTAAAGTAGAAGAAGAATTTCTTCCTTCCAACTAGCATTGGTGGAGTGTTGATCCGGGTTAGTGGACCAAGTAGAGGAATCGCAATTGAGGTTCTTAATCCGGGTTATTCAAGCTTTGTGGAATTCACGCTTCAAAGGTAAATTCCTAACTATTATGTGATCCTCGAATGTATATGCATGAGATCCCGTTTTTAAGTCTTTTATGAATTTGATTCATGAAATTCCGCTTAAGAGTACTTATATAATCCTACACTTCTATGCCGTGTTTTACATGTAATTATAGTTTTTTTTTTGGTGGTAAATAAGCGATTATAGCGGAATAATCTAGATGAGATCGGATTACAATCCACTTGTAATTATAATGTGTCTCCATAATAAGTGATTATGTTTATGATGGTTCATGATTAGTGATTGAGATGGAATAATATGTATGATCTAGTACTATCGGGAAAATAATTAAAACACATAACATAAACGAGTAGGGATTTTTCTTGGAATTAGGTTTCACCATTTCACCTTCACCATGTGGATTTTAAGGTTAATTATGTAAATTGTGATATTGACGAATTAATTAGTTTTAGGAGGAGATGGTGTATTGGTGGATAATAGTTTTATCGACTTTTAACTTTAAATAAAATTGTTGTCTAAATCTATGGTTTTATTAGTATGATAACGAGTTGAATTTTAACTAGTTAAGGATATTGATGATTGTATTAATATGCTAGTTGAAAGAGTGAGGAAAGTATAGAATCATAGTCCCGATCGCTCAAATTATGACTAATACTTCTCACACATAAACATGAGATGAGCTTTTCACAACTGAAATACTGGTCAACCACCAATATTTGTAGTTTACATAGATCTGACATGAAGTTGAGAAACTAATTATATAACTTGTCACGAATTTAATAAGTCATGAGTTTTTCTTTCATTTAGAACTCTATTAACTAGAAATGTTATGAGAATGAATTTATTACTAGTTACCTAGTTTTTTGGGTTATTTCACCATATACCCCTGACTAATTTTTTTTGCACCGTATATCATCGCAAGTTTCCAAATTCACCATATACCCCCCACGTTTCAAAAATACATCAACATGTCCTTTTGACTAACTAAGTCTAACACCGTTAGTCATTATGCCCTAATCCACCCTCTAACCCTAATTAATTAACCTAAACTAAACCTAACTCTAACCCTAACTCTAATCTAATACCCTAACCCTAATCCTAGCCCTAGCCACCCACCCACCACTCCCTCTCCCCACCAGCCCTTACCCCACCACCCATTACCCCACCGCACCACCACTCCTCTCCCCTTCCCCCGCAGCCCTCCACCCTCCCCGCAGCCCCCTTTCTTCTCCCGTCGTCGCGCATCCCCCTCCCCTTCCCCCGTCGTCGCGCAGCCCCCCTCCTCTTCCCCCGTCGTCGCGCAGCCCCCCTTCCCCTTCCCCCGGTCGTCTCGCATCCCCCATCCCCTTCCCCGTCGTCGCGCGGTCCCTCCCCTCCCCTTCCTCGGTCGTCTCGCATCCCCCCATCCCCTCCTCCCTTCCCCGGTCCCGCGCAGTCCCCCTCCCCTTCCCAGTCGTCTCGCATCCCCCCTCCCGTAATCGAAACTCGCCATTGATACTCCTTCAGGGTGTCGATTCGAGGTGTCGATTAGCTCTGTTTAATTCTCGCCATTGATACTCGACATTTTTAGGGTTCGGGGGTGTTGATTCGTAGGGAGGGGAGGGGGGGCGGGGTTGCAGGGAGTGGGGAGGGGGTCACGGGGAGTGGGGAGGGGGATTCGGGGTGGTGGGGGAGGCGGAGGGGGTCACGGCGGGGAAGGGGAGGGGGTCACTGAGAAGGGGGGGAGGGGTGGTGAGGAGGGTGGTGGTGAGGGGGTGATGTGGCGGTGGGGGTAGGGGGTGGGGAGAGGTGGTTAGGGTTAGAGCCCAAAGTGTATTAGATTAGGGTTAGGGTTAGGGTTGGGGTTTAATTTAGGTTAGTTAATTAGGGTTGGAGGGGGGATTAGGGTTAATGACTAACGAAAGTCTAACACCGTTAGTCAAAAGGGCATGTTAATGTATTTTTGAAACGTGGGGGTATATGGTGAATTTGGAAACTTGCGAGGTATACTGGTGCAAAAAAATTAGTCGTGTATATGGTGAAAAACCGTAGTTTTTTTTTTTTTTTTTATTTGATCATTTTGGACTTTATTAATGAATTTAAGACTTTAAGTGTTAGAAAAAATTACAAAAGACAAAGAAGTAAAGGAATTAAGTAGTACACTATAGAAAAATGTTGATTGTCTCTAGTCAATTACCACTAGCGATAATAAGCTTGATGGTATAGTTTGTCATATGATAATCATGTTTCACGGATTATGATTTATGAACATGTGATATTTACAGTACTATCAAATGCATAATGATTTCATTTCAAATTTCGGATTTGGATGAAATATGTTGTTTGAATGGCATGGAATTTGAAATTATGGAATTTATCCAAATTCTAATTAAAAGCCTATAATAGTAGCATTTTGAAATTCAAGTTACTACCTTGTTATTTGAAATTTTCACCTCATACATATCCCAACTCCATTAATAAGAGCTTGTTTGGTTAACCTTCAAATGCATGGGAAATTAGAATTCCTTGGAAGTAAATATATGTGTTGTTGTTTGGTTGGCAATTGTTGTTTGGTTGGCAAAAGCATGGGTATGAAGTATATTAGCTAAATAAATTGTAATAAGTCGGTATTAGTTTGTTACAAACCGTAGTTTGTTGTTCTATTTTGAGTGGGTTAATTCACTCTAACCACCTAGAGTATAAAGGTTGGTTTGTAATAATGAAACGCTTAGCTTTCTTATTCTATGAAAAACACTTTATGAGGTTTCACATATTTTTCTCTCCGCAAACTCATATGGTACCGGAAGCGAGTTGCGATCTCGCGGAAAAATTCTCAAATTTCTTGAGTAAATCTTCTTATTCTGTTCGTCTTCTTCTTCAAACTTTCAATTTTCGCTTGAAACCTCATTTTGTTCTTCTTGAAACCTTCAATTTTTGCTTGAAACCTCATTTTAAGCTCGTAATTTCTCTTGATTCTTAAACAATGGTGGAAATCAAGATCAAGGCTCAAATTCCGGACAAGCTTCCGATTCTAATGTGAGTAATAGTTACAATGATCCGTTTTATATTTCGAATTCGATCAACTGTTAACAAATTAGTTGCAAATAACTTGAACACAACTAATTTTGTTATTGGAAAAGGAATGTTAAGCGAGCATTAATAGCAAAAAATAAATTAGGTTTTCTTGATGGATCAATTGCCAAACCTAATTCGATGATAAGGATTTTAATCGATGGTTGCGTTGCGATTATCTTGTTACTGGCCGGATTGTTAACTCTATGGAACCCGAAATTGGTGAGAATTTCACATTTGTGGGAGAGTTCTTCTCAACTATGGAGTGAAGTTTGTGAGAGATACGATCAGCCTAATGGACCGCAAATCTATCAATTGAAGAAAGCATTGGAGAAATTGAAGCAAGAAAATCTTTCAATTGTTGCTTATTATGGAAGAATGAAGCGATTTTGGGGATGAATTGCAGAATCTCCGGAATTTTCCGATTGTAGTTTGTGGTATATTGTCTAAATGTACCTGTAATTTTTCAAGAAAATTGCTAATTTTCAAGATGAAGAAAAACTTATGGAATTTCTTCTAGGATTGAACGATGGCTATGACAATGTTATTACTAACATTTTGTCTATGGATCCTCTCGCCTTCAATTAACCGAGCCTTTTATCTTGCTCAACAAATTGAAAAGCAAAAGGAAATCTCTGTCTGTTCAATACTCTTCTCATGAAGTCGTGCATTGGTTGCTCGTGAGAAATTCTAATTCTAATTTCGGGAAAGAAAGACTCGGAGGAAAGAAAAAATGGAGAAATTGAATCTTCGTTGTGATTACCGTAAAGGAAGAGGATACATTAAGGATCAATGCTTCAAGCTCATTGGCTTTCCCGATTGGTACACTAAGAAACCATCAACATTTCATAATTCTAGTCCCGCAAACTTCTTGCCAATGTGTTTGCTGATAAGACTTTTGAGGATACTCCTTGGAGTATGTAGCTGCTGGTCCTCCTATTGCTGCAAACCATGTTGATGCCAATATGATGCAGTCTATGTTTCAAGAATTCCTTCAATCCATGAAAGGCAAGCAGATTATTGGAGAATCTTCCAATAATTCTAGTTCATTTGCACATTTTGCAGGTAACTCTACTGTTTCTCTTTGGATTGTAGATTATCGTGCTGACTGGATCACATGGCTAATAACTCTAAACTATTTTCTCATACAAGAAAACTTGCTAAAAGAGTTGAAATTGGATTGCCAGATGGGAGTTGTACCTATGTGTCTGAAATTGGTGATGTAATGTTGTCTGCTGATATGATTTTACATGATGTTCTGTTGGTGCCAGATTTTAAAATAACATTTTATCTGTTGGGAAGCTAGCTGCTCAAAGCAAGATTAATGTTCATTTTCATGAACATGAATGTGAGTTTCTATCTTCTGTAAGCAAGAAGCTTGCTGTTGGTAATAAGGTTGGAGGTTTGTATTATTTGAATGTTCAAATGACTGTCTCTCCTATTAAACCTATTCCATCTAATCAATCTCATTCTCATTACGACCAATACTTCACGAAATTATCTCTGGATACACTTCATGCCGATTAGGCCACTCATCCTTGTCTAGAATGAAACATGTTAATTCTCGTTGTGTTCTCATATGGATGACTATTTCGTGAGATATGTATTTTTGCAAAACATCATAAGACACCTTTCCCTAGAAGCATTTCCAAAGCTATTCTTCCTTTTGATTTAATTCATATAGATCTATGGGGTCCCTATAGGATCAAAACTATTCATGGTGCATCCTATTTTCTCACTGTTCTCGATGATTTTAGTAGGTGTACTTGGACCTTTATGCTTCAAAACAAATTACAAGTGTATAGAACTATTGCCAATTTTTTCCTTCAAGTTGAAACTCAATATAATACCGTGAGTGAAACAAGTAAGGTCGATAATGGAACCCGAAATTATTCGAGACCAATGCCTTTCACTATTTGCCAATAAAGGTATTATACATCAAAGAAGCATAACAGGCATTCCTCAACAAAATGGTAGAGTAGAACGCAAACACAAACATCTTTTAGAAGTAGCAAGAGCTTTAAAATTTCAATCTCATCTTCCTCCTCAGTTTTGGGGAGAATGTCTTCTCACAGCCACCTTTCTCATTAACAAAATTCCTACTCCAATTCTCAATTGGAAAAGTCCCTTTGAAGCTTTAACTGGTCAAACTCCCAATTATGATCATTTTAAGGTTTTTGGTTGCCTCTGTTATGCACACAATATGGACAGAAAGAAAGACAAATTTAGTTCAAGGGCACATAAGTGTGTTTTCTTAGGATATCCATTTAGTAAAAAAGGTTATAAGATATATGATCTTGTCTCTAAGAAGTGTTATGTGTCTAGAGATATTGTGTTTCAAGAAAATGTCTTCCCTTTTAAAACACTTGTTTCTTCTTCTATTTTGCCTCCACAAAATACTGTTTCAGATTTGAATCCTATTGATTTTTCAGATTCACATCCTCTTGTTCCTTCATTCACTTCAGTTACTTCTAATCCTACTGGTATTTCTGTTAATGTTCCTGTTGGTTCCAGTCACACATCTTCAGTTCCCATGATTCCTAATGACAATCATTCTCCTACCCATACCGATAATAACTCTAGTGCCTCAATCACTCAGGCCTATACATCATACTTTCCCTACTCATGTTATTTTCGAAAATCAAAATGATTCTTTACCTACTAATGATTCTCGCCACACATTCACTTTCTTCTACTCCTTCTTTCACAAACAGTCCTCTTCCACCACCTATCAATCCTAGACAATCTTCCAGAATCACAAAACCACCTGCTAAACTGCAGAATTATGTTTGTCCTACTGTTCATTCTTCCAAATCTCTTTCTTTTGCTGTTGAATCTTCTATTCCTGAACCTTCCTCTTATGCTCAAGCTTCCCTTATTCCTGAATGGAGAGAAGCCATGAACAAGGAGCTTGATGCTCTTGAATCAAATGATACATGGTACCTCACTAAATTACCTAATGGCAAGAAGGCTATTGCTTCCAAGTGGATTTTCAAGATTAAATACAAGCCTGATGGGAGTGTGGATAAATTCAAAGCTAGACTAGTTGCTGTTGGGTATCAACAGGTTGCAGGAGAAGACTATACTCATACCTTCTCCCCTGTTGCAAAGATTGCCACTGTTAGGGTTGTTATTTCCCTTGCTACAGCAAAACATTGGCCTTTATGTCAACTTGACATAAACAATGCTTTCTTACATGGTTTTTTAGATGAAGAAGTGTATATGAAGCCTCCCTTGGGTTATGATAAAGCTAAGCCCGATGAAGTTTGTAGACTTAAACGTTCCCTATATGGTCCAAAAACAGCATCTAGGCAATGGAACAAGGAATTATGTAAATTTCTTGTTAGTCATGGTTTTGTTCAGTCTATACAAGACTATTCATTATTTACAAGGGAATTTGCTGGAGAATTCCTTGTTATTCTGGTGTATGTAGATGACATGGTCTTGACTGGTACTAGTCAATGTCAAATTGATGACATCAAGCCAGCATTGGATAAAGCATTCACAATCAAAGACCTGGGAATGTTGAAATATTTTTTGGGTATTGAAATTTCAAGAAATGACTCAGGGACTTTCTTAAGTCAGAGAAAGTATGTATGTGACATAATTCAGGAACTTCAGTTAGATAACTCCAGACCTGTTGCTGCACCTCTTCCCAAAGGGCTTGGTCTTTCCACTGATGAAGGAGAGATCTTAGACAATCCTGAACCTTACAGACAGTTGGTTGGTAGATTGCTCTATTTAAATATCACTAGACCTCGATCTTAGTTATGCTACTCAACATCTCGACCAATTCCTCGCTTGTCCTAGGAAGCCCCATCTTCAAGCAGCTATGTATGTGGTGAGATATCTCAAGAGTACTCTTGATTTAGGTCTTTTTTACTCAGCCACAAGTGATCTCAAGTTAGAAGCATACAATGATGCAGATTGGAGTTCCTGTGTTTTCAGTTGTAAATCTTTAAGTGCTTATTGCATCTTTCTGGGCCCACATCTTGTTTCATGGAAAACTAAAAAAAGTAAGATCAGTAAGCAAGTCTTCTGCTGAGGCAGAATATAGGAGTATGTCCAAGACAAAGATCAAAGGTTGTTTAATTAGAGGCTTTATTGCAAGATTTAAAACCAATCCGTGTGTTTGTCTATTAAATTATATTGTGACAATAGTGCCGCCGAACATATTGCTCGAATCCAAGATTTCACGAGAGGATAAAGCATTTGAATCGTGATTGCCACTATGTTAGAGAACAAGTGGTCTCGAGCTTCATATAAACCGCTCATGTATCTAGTTCTCTTCAACTAGCAGATCTGTTCACTAAAGCTCGCAGACCTCAAGCATCAACAAATTTCTTCCAAGCTTGGACTTGTTTCTTCCACTACAATCCGACTTGAGGAGGGGATATGAAGTATATTAGCTAAATAAATTGTAATAAGCTGGTATTAGTTTGTTGTTCTATTTTGAGTGGGTTAGTTCACTCTAACCACCTAGAGTGTAAAGGCTGGTTTAATTTGTAATAATGAAACGCTTACCTTTCTTATTCGATGAAAAACACTTTATGAGGTTTCACATATTTTATTTGATCATTTTGGACTTTATTAATGAATTTAAGACTTTAAGTGTTAGAAAAAATTACAAAAGACAAAGAATTAAAGGAATTAAGTAGTACACTATATAAAAATGTTGATTGTCTCTAGTCAATTACCACTAGCGATAATAAGCTTGATGGCATAGTTTGCCATATGATAATCATGTTTCACGGATTATGATTTATGAACATGTGATATTTACAGTACTATCAAATGCATAATGATTTCATTTCAAATTCTGGATTTGGATGAAATATGTTGTTTGAATGGCATGTAAATTGAAATTATGGAATTTATCCAAATTCTTATTAAAAGCTTATAATAGTAGCATTTGAAATTCAAGTTACTACCTTGTTATTTGAAATTTCTCACCTCATACATATCCCAACTCCATTAATAAGAGCTTGTTTGGTTAACCTTCAAATGCATGGGAAATTAGAATTCTTAGGAAGTAAATATATGTGTTGTTGTTTGGTTGGCAATTGTTGTTTGGTTGGCAAAAGCATGGGAAATAGAACTTCCTAGGAAGTTCTATTTCCTACAAAATGGAGGAAATAACTTACCTAGGCCCCCCTAGGTAAGTGGAAATTCCCATGGGAAATAGAATTTCCCATGTTCGATCAACCAAACAAAAAACTGTACTTCCTAGGAAATAAAATTTCATGGGCAATGCAAATTAATGGGAAGTTATACTTCCCAACTTCAACCAAACGAGCCCTAAGTCTATCTATATCACTACTTCACTCATTCTCATTCCGATATTTACCCATACTTTTCTCTCCCCTCCATCAAACCCCAATTTTCTCTCTCTTCCATCAAACCCCTTTTTCTCTCTCCTCCATCAAACCCCCCTTTACAATCAATTTATTGCATCATATGGAAACAATGATTAGGAATTGAAATACAAACTTTAAAATCCATATTTCAATTCCATTATTTGGGATGTAATACAAGTTTCCAAACACTACCTTAATTAGATAATTTGTTTTGAGGTTATGACATGACAATTATGATTTTGTATCTAGTGACATGAAAATATTATGATTATGAACGCTGAGACTGTTATATCCTTATATTATCACAATTAACTTGTTGTGTAGATATGTAATTGTTGTTGGAATATAGTCTTCAATGTTTAGTTAAGAGAGTTCGAGAGTTTGAGTGTGGGTCTTTGTCCCACATGGAAGGAATATATTGTTGTTGATGTCTTTGTATTAACTCTTATTTTTTTAAGGTAAGATGAAGTCCCTTGCAAGGAAGGGGGGAAATTGGGATCCTCATTGCAAGGGGTGAGACTCGATCCCGGAGATCTCGGGATCGGGGGTGATGCCAACACCACTGGGCTATCACCGTTGCTCTTTGTATTAACTCTTATGCTAGTTATATCAAATTAGACAATGATCTAATTACTTGGGCCAAGTGGAGCATTAGGCTTGGATGTGCTTGTATTTGGGTTATTAATATACTTATACATCTATACTAATACTACCTCTCGTATATTAAAAGGCGTTCCTAAGCAAATGCATTAGGTAAGATTCGATCCCGTGATCACAAGCATATATACTAATGTCTTAACCAGTAAACCAAATGATAACGATGCCACTTGAATGTATAATTACCCGGGGCGTAGCCCGGGCCTAAAAACTAGTTACTAATCAAAGACTAGCACTTCACGCGCAATTAATTAATGTTTTTTAGCATTTAACTAGTTTTTAGGCCTGGGCTATGCCCCAGGCAAGGAAATTTTTGTTTGATAACATTTTACTTTCAAAAAATAACAAAAAAAAATCACTTTGTGTAGTGGGTAAGACTTTATTATATAAGCTTGAAGTCACGGTATCAAATCTTTCACAATGTAATTTCTTATTTTTTTTATTGTATGTGACATGGAGAAAAGCATCCTAAGGGGAGAGCAAGCGCCACGTGGCACGTTCTCGCTTGGAACGCCTTTTAATATATAGTTTTTCTGCCCAATTATTATTTTCTTTATTCCGGTTTTATGGGATAATATCAAAGTGACAGTTTCACAATAACTGTCATCTGATAAAATCCCATTAAATATCTTTTGGCAGAACGTTATTTGTGTATCAGTTTTTTCTCTTTGTCATTCCTTCACAAAAAAATTATTCTCTCTGATAAAATTCTATTAAAAATTGTTCATGGAGGATGGATGATTTTGTTGTAAATCCATTCTTAGATTAGGGAATCCTGGGGGTAAATTAGCTGGTAATCCCATCAGCATAATAGTGGGGCTAATATTATCTTAAGGACATAGAATAACTCGTCCTAGTCTAGTTTCTGTAATTTCGTTTTGTGTTTGTAATGGCTGTATATCCAACAATTGTTTCTCTCCAACAAATTAAATTTCCCCAGTGAGGCACACCTTCCACATATCCGTGTGCCCAACACATGACCTGTGCTTACTAAAAACGGGTAATTAATATGGTCCTTATTCCTTACAACTTAATTGTTCATCTTCGGACACATACATCATAGTTCTAGTAAGTTTTGAGCATAATTAAGAGATCACTTAGAGGGTTCTAATTATGGGTTTGAGACATCCCTTAAGGCATTCTCATGGCCCCCAGCCCCCCACTATGAAATTTATTCGTAAAATAATTTTTTGTTTAGTAGAATTTGTGGTTTCTTGTGTACCGGAAAAATACATATAGTTAGTCTAAAATCTCTTTTAGTATTTTGGTTAATTTATAGTTTTATACCTCTAACCTTATGAAAAGGAGTAGTCTAGCATTTCAATTTACAAAGGTTGTTTATGAGACTCTCATAAGGCTGTCAAGCTCTCTTAAGTCATCCCACACCTACTCAATTAAGGCTATCAAACACCCTTGAGTTGTTTTTGTTAGTGTATCAATTTCGTGTCAATGATTGTAGTTGGGCCAAAATTTGTGTCTTTGAGTATAATATTCCATATTCTAATTTCCTCTCTTGGAAGTGTAACCATTGATCCTAATTCCTAGCTTTTGATTTTCTTTCTCTCATACCAAAAATACATTACTCTCTTTCTTAGCTTGGATAATGACTTGTGTGAATCCATAACTTCATCCGCAAGTGCATGAGTGAGGTTCGTTGTATTAACCTTGGAAAATGAATCTACGTAACAAATTTTAGCACCCTATACACGGCAAATCACATTTTCAAAATAGTGATCATATCACGACACACCAATTACTTAATTTCTAACTTCTTGAAGGGGACTCCATTGTTCCTTTCTTTATCTTTGAGAGTGAAGGAAAATGTTGGTCAATCTAACGAGTTCAGAAAAGTGAGAGAAAAAGGTTTCTATTTAAACTAACTTATCAAACATGATTACAAACTTACAACACTTTGCTAAGAATCATTTTCCAGCATACCCAATAACGAGCAGATAGAATCGAATTAAGATATCAGTAAGATGTTCTTCATTTCCTGATTAACAGATTACATATACAAGGAATAATGGAATATAACTCTGTTTATACATATACAAAACAAAAGTATGTATATTAAACTAAACAAACAATAAAAACAACCTTTAAAAAAAAAATATCCTGCACAAACATATTTCAGACTGTCTTTCTGAGAAGTTGCACAAACATATTTCAGAGAAAGAGGTATTCCACTGCAAATATACAGTATCAGCTATGATGTTTGCAGTTTCTGGTTGCTCTATAACTTGGACCGCGATTTTTCAATGAGCTCTCGTCTAAGAAGCTTTCCTGCAGCTGACTTTGGAATAGCGTTTACAAAGATTACCTTCCTTAATCTCTTGAAAGGTGCAACCTGTAACAAGTAATTGGAAAAAGTACCCAAATGATCAAAAATCATTTTAACTTGTTTTTGACAGTCTTAGTTGACCATCCTCTCAGAAAAAAGGGTTACACACAAAGATTGAGTGACCAAAGGTGTTTGTTTTGTCATTTACCTGATCTGCAACAAACTTCATCACATCTTCTTCCATAACGGAACTTTTAGGTGATCTAACCACATATGCAACGGGAACTTCACCCGCTTCATCATCAGGAAAACTAATAATGGGGAAAGCATATAACTGTCAGAGAAAATTAAACTGAAAAAAATGCCTTGAGTCGGGTGGCTGTTTAGTTACAGAAACTTACGGGATTACAGCAGCATCTAGTATTTCAGGATGTGAAATAAGAACAGCTTCGAGTTCTGCCGGGCAACCTAATGTAAGACAACAAAGGGAAACATACTCTATGTCAACCCTGTTCTGAGTAACAAGTTTAAAGAAGAATGTGAAGCCTAGTCGCACGCAAAATTTCTTGAGATATATATACAATTCACCCTGGGTAGAAACAAGCAATGACTTCCTCTGCTCTTTCTCTTACAAAAGTTTAGCCTGATGAAAAGATAACAGCTCTTCTAGGTCCTTTTAAAGGGTAGATATGAGGTGTTTGTTTAAACGGATCACTACTGCTGTCTGCATGAGCCAACAGCTCATTAGAATGTGCCCCATAATGGATCAAAAGGTTCTTTTACCGAAACGAAGATCTGACCAGATTTAAGGTTTATTAGTATGATAACTAACCAGAATATACTTACTAATGAACATGAAAATATTGATATCTTGGCCACAAATTCATGTTTCCAGGAACGGATCCAATTTATCTATATAATTTTGGACTAGGAAGTAGGAACAGATTCATGACAAAAAAGTCCTTTATATTTTCACCTTACCCCAAAAAAATGATGCATGATTCAATAGAAAAGTCATTAATATATTATGGAAACTAAAGGATCTACTCTGCAGCACGAATTTTTTTAGACCTCCGTATGATACCATTTATATGGCTCACATGACCTTACGGACACAGAAGAAACAGACTAATGGATATAAAGCTCACATGACCCTTTATACACTGAAGCATTGCACAAAAGTTTTGGGTGTCTTAGTATGGAAGACCAAGAGAGGCTTCAGGTCAAAGGCTGTGTCCTGCATCCGATACATGCATGCAAATAGAACTTCACAAGTAGGAAGTCATAGGGTTAATTTCCATTGTCATTTGAGGTGAGGAACATTATTGATGTGTTCCTCTGGGTAATAAGCTATGAAATGAGGGAGGTGCAGCAGGATATATCGCTTTTTAAGAGTCAAATCATTGATAAAACTTTACAGTGTAATTACTTTCACCTGGTAATGGTATTCTGTTAAAGTACCTATATTGGCTACACGTACTCAACGAAAAGAAGTAACCACAGCAATGGTACACCTCTGAAACTACACATTCTTATACCATTTCATCTTACAAAAATACAAACACATGTTTAGAAGGAAAAAGAAAGACGATGACAACCATGCAATTATTCCAGTTATGATCATAGTAGAAAACCTGAAAACCCTTGTACTTGATGAGCTCTTTGAGTCTGTCAACCACATAGAGCTGCCCTTCCTCATCGAAGTACCCAAGATCTCCTGTGTGTACCCATCCTTGATTATCAATGGTCGCCTTGGTGGCTTGTTGATTATTAAAATAACCTGTAATTAACATTATATTAAATATTAAGTTGGTTACCCATAAGCAAGGAGCATATTTAGACACAAGGAGCATATAGTTTTACTATAGAGGATGTCAGAGACAGCTGACATATTTGGACACAAGGAGCATATA
Organism: Beta corolliflora; assembly: GCA_947648045.1. Lineage (NCBI taxonomy): Eukaryota > Viridiplantae > Streptophyta > Magnoliopsida > Caryophyllales > Amaranthaceae > Beta > Beta corolliflora. Next base: position 23,390 of record CANSZD010001455.1, read on the forward strand.
GTTTTCTGTTAAAGAAAAACATGCTCATGCATCACGTACACAATTGCAGCAAGCATTGGCCAATGGATCTCCAATTCTAGAGGTCTTTTCTCACAAAGCGACCCTGAAAAGACTATGGTAGGAGTATACGATCCTATTCACTCTGGCCAACATTTTTCCCATATAAATCTTATGTGTGCTACAAGCCCCAACTTAGTCTTTGCTAAAATTTCTAGATAACACAACTCCATATGAAGTGTAAACATTTCTAGAACCAATCAAGGTGCAGCAGCAGACAGTATAAAGGCAGCTACCTAAGAACACAGGCACAGAAATGAAGGCCAATTGCCTCAGTCACATAGACATGTAGTCCAATGATATCCAAGGAAAAGAAAAGCATATGCGACAAATGAAAAAAAGAAAAGAAAAAAGTTATCAAGCTTGATGATAATCTGTCTTCACATTAGTAAGAATGTCCAGGAGCATAAGTTCCTTGTTGGCTACATTCAAACCTACATCAATTTCTTTTCTGCTTTTAGTTCTTTTGGGGACAGAGGAATGGGATTTTGCCTGATTGGACAAGATATGCACTATGAGACTGAAAAGTCACTCGTAAAGTTAGTCTGAGTAATATCCGGGCTCTAATATTGTAAAATTATTAATGCATCCACAACCTAATGCACTGAAAAAGTTAAAATTATCAAACTATCCATTGTTTTCTACCTTTCACTCCCTCTTCCTGTTCAATGTTGGTTTCAAATTTCCTGTGCGTCTTAAGCTCCTTTTTTTATGACACAAGGCGTATATTCTGCTGTTTAAGCAATAACTAGATGCACCTACAGCTCTCCAAGTAGAAGAGCTGGACTATAAACAGTAACTTTTTTCAGACAGAGTGGCTTCAAGAAGATCGCTTTATTGCCAAAATTGCAGTTTCCACTTTCCTGGCATAGAATCAGTGTCACACAATTCTGTGGACCTACCGTTTCAAGGTATTAGATCAGAGGATAAAATCTTAAAGTAAGGGAACTTTACTGACTCCTGCTTTGAAATAATAACTAGAGTACTAGACTCTATACAAAGGATTGCAATCAGGAAAATGTGCATACAAGTTTGCTTCTCCAATCAGGAAAACAGTGAGCATATGCAGCAAATATATAATCATCACCTTTCATCATATTAGGCCCGCGGACCCATATTTCACCCAGTTGCTTTGGGGGAAGAGGCTTCAATGTATCCACTTTAATTATCTGAGATTCAACACCGGGAGCCAACATTCCAGTTGAGCCAGAATGTCGACCACCTAATCTCGGGTGTTCTAGGGAGATGACCCCAGACGTTTCTGTCATACCGTAACCCTGAAATTATAATTCAATCTGTATCAGAAAGCATCACTCTACTCTGTCAAAGTTATTCGCTCAGAAACTCAGCAGACCGTAATGAAGACGTAAAATGTACATAAAAAAGGGTGCCTTATTGTTAGGACTCTAGTTTGGATATGTCTTTGGAATAGAATTGTTATTCCGAATCTAAGTAGGACTCTTAGGTTGTATAAATATAGTTTGATGATCAATGAGAAGGATGACTGAAATTGAACTAAATTTAACATGGTATCAAGAGCCAGATTCTAAAAACTCTCTCTACCAAACTCTGAAAAACAGAACCAAATACCCAAATTTGACCAAGACTCGATTTTTTTGTCGAGTTCTTATTTGATTCTTTCGTCCACTCACCTGATCAAAGCCTCGATTTTTTTCGTTGCGATTCTTTTGTTCGCTGCTCATCATAGATTCTTCACTCAAAACATATTCTCGCCGCACTCAACGCGTTACCATGACCGAAAATACAGAAATCTCAAACCCAAAACCTGATCCTGTCTATTTTTTAGGCTCGAATGATAATCCTGGCAATTTAATCACTCCGATTCAGTTGAAGGACGATAATTTTGATGAATGGGCACGCGCGATTCGCATGTCTTTGAACGCAAAACGCAAACTTGGATTCCTGGATGGTACTATACCGAAACCTACCACCGTGGAACGTTTGGCTGATTGGAGTACTGTCCACTCCATGCTTGCTTCGTGGCTCCTCAATACTATCTCTCCAACCTTGCGTTCGTCGGTCTCGTTTTTTGACAACGCACATGATTTGTGGAAGCACCTTAAAGAACGCTATTGTGTTTCTAATGGAACACGGATTTACCAACTTAAATCTGAAATTAGTGACTGTAAACAGCAAAAGTCGGAATCTTTAGCTGATTACTTTGGCCGTCTGACTCGATTATGGGATGAGCTTTCTTCCCTAGAGGTGGCGCCATCTTGCCTCCACCGGTGGTGCTACTTGCCCGATCTCCGAAATTTGTTGAGCAAACCCGATCCCGAGAACGACTTCATCGTTTCTTGATTGGGCTTCATTGCTACGCCCGCTTCGCTCGTACATTCTTGCCCAAGATCCTCTACCTTCCGTCACTTGCGCCTACCAAATCATCTCACGGGAAGAACGTTTGCGGGGTCCCACCGCCTCGTCCTTCGCGGCGCCGGCGGCGGCCGCGTTGCAGGTCGATACTCGACCCCAAAATCGATCCTCTGCGCAGATTCTGGCCTGCACTCAGTTGTAATTTCGAAGGCCACGAGGCCTCTCGGTTGTTTCCAGTGATCGGGTACCCCGAGTTGTGGGGTGATCGCCCTCGGGGTCCGCGCGGTTCGTCGGCTGACTCGGGACGGCGGAGCCATGCCGCGGTCGTGGCGGCAAGGCGCACCACCAGGCACGCGCGAATAAGGCCGTGGTGGTGGTGGTTCGACCGACAAGCCGAGTGGGGGGGGGAGCGACGAACGTTGTCCTCTCAACCCCGTGACCTTGTGAGTGCGAGGACTTCTTTGGGATCACTATTGAACAGTGGCAGAACCTTCTTGATTTACTGAACTTACCTAAACCAAACGAACGTCTGAAAGGTGAGTCTTTGTGGATATTAGATACCGGTGCCACACATCATGTCACAGGCACGTTTAAGCACTTCACGACGGCGCGTAAAATTCATGGGTGTCCAGTTGGATTCTACGGATGGTAGTTACTACGAAGCTACTCATGAGGGAGATGTGGTTCTTCCCGGAAATCTAAAAATTCATAATGTTTTATTTGTCCCCAATCTTGATTGTAATTTGATTTCCGTCCCGCAATTATTAGATTCTGCAAATTGTATTGTTCAGTTCACTAAAACGTTATGTGTATTACAGGACCGAACGACGAGGACGCTGATTGGAGCGGGTGAGCGGGACGATGGACTTTTCTTTTTCCGAGGTGTCCCGAAGGTGAAGGTCATGGCAGTGGATGGCATGGCATCGATTGACATTTGGCATAAGCGGTTGGGTCATCCGTCGGAAAAAGTTTTGCATCATTTACAGTGTGTGAGTCAATCTAGCATTAGTAGTTGCAATAATAATGGATGTGATGTTTGTTTCCGAGCCCATCAACCTAGGACTAGTTTTCATTCTAGTAATAGTCGAGCTAGTAGAATTTTTGAGATAATTCATTGTGATGTATGGGGCCCTTATCGAACTAAGTCTGCTTGTGGTGCCTCATATTTTTTAACTTTAGTAGATGATTTTTCCCGCACCGTTTGGACCTATTTATTATATAATAAATTGGAGATTGAGATTATGTTTATGCACTTTGTGGCTTTCATTGCAAGACAATTTAATCAGAACATAAAATGTGTGCGAAGTGATAATGGCACTGAATTTAATTGTCTGAAAAGTTATTTTGGGCAACATGGGATCATCTTTGAAACTTCTTGTGTTAAAACTCCACAGCAGAATAGCCGGGTTGAACGGAAACATCGTCATATTTTAAATGTTGCACGTGCTTTGAGATTTCAGGCTAATCTACCATTGAGATTTTGGGGGAACTGTGTTCAGGCAGCTTGTCATTTAATTAATCGAACTCCATCTGTCATTCTTGATTATAAAACTCCCTATGACTGTTTATTTGGCAAGCCCCCTAAGATGACAGATATCAGGATTTTTGGTTGCTGGTGTTATGCCCATAATTTATATCATGGTGGTGATAAGTTTGCTAGTCGGAGTCGTCGTTGTGTCTTTGTTGGCTATTCCTCCACACAGATTGGATGGAAGTTATATGACTTAGAGACCAAGAAATATTTTGTTTCCAGGGATGTGAAGTTTATTGAACATAAATTTCCTTTTAGTGTGTCTGACCCATTACCTGATCCGAATGATTCCACGAATATGGTGGATGTAGAGTATTGTGAGGAGGAAATGCCTATGCCCCTTGTTGAGGTTCCCGTGCCGGTTGAAAGGGGACTTGGTGCAACAGGGGGTGGGGCGCATGAGGTGGAGACTGTTGTGGGCTTTGAGGCTGACCCGCAGCATGTGGACGATGGAGAGGCCGAGGCTAGGGAGCCTCGACGAATGCCAGGCGTGGCCCCGTCTCATGGGGCATCGAGTGTGCGGTGCCTCGTGGGGCGCAGATTCAGGGAGGGAGTACAGAGGGAAATGTTGAGGTGTTGGGCAGAGGTAGACGTACCAAAATCCCCACTAAAAAATTGCAGGACTATGTGACTCATACTATAGTGAAAAAGAAAAGTTCATCCACTCCGGCACCTGTTTCAGCATCGTTCTCAGGTACTCCCTATCCTATTACACATTATGTTAGTTGTGAAAAGTTTTCGACAAACATCGCATTTCTAGCTCCTATAACCTGAGGGAACCCTCCTAAGTCATTTAAAGAAGCTATGAAGCACGAAGTGTGACGTAAAGCCATGGGAGCTGAAATAAAAGCTCTGGAGGATCAAGGCACATGGGAATTGCAACATCTTCCTCCAGGCAAAAAGGCCTTAGGAAGTAAGTGGGTGTATACGGAAAAATATGATGAGCGAGGGGAAAGTTGCGGCGTTTGAAGGCCGATTAGTTATATTTGGCCATCATCGGAGTGGAAGGAATTGATTATAATGAAACTTTTGCCCAAGAGCAAAAATGACCACAGTTCGTACTTTCTCGGCCATTGCAGTTGTGAAAAATGGGATATTCATCGGATGGATGTCCACAATGCATTTTTGCATGGAGATTTGGAGGAAGAAGTGTATATGAAAATTCCTCCTGACTTTCAGGAAGGAAATACTAATTTGGTGTGCAGAATGAAAAAATTATTATATGGTTTGAAGCAGGCGCCTAGGTGTTGGTTTGCAAAATTGGCCACGTCTTTGAAAGCTTATGGGTTTAAGCAATCTTATTCTGACTATTCCCTGTTTACTTTAACCAGGAAAAATATTCAGCTGAACGTTCTTATTTATGTGGATGATATGATTATTGCAGGAAATGATCAGGAAGCATTACTGAACTTTAAAGCTTATCTTGGTAAATGTTTTAAAATGAAGGATTTAGGGGCTTTGAAATATTTCCTAGGCCTTGAAGTTGCCAGGGGGCCGCAGGGAATATTTATGTGTCAGAGAAAATATGCCTTGGATATTATATCCGAGGCCGGCTTACTAGGTGCCAAGCTGCTCGAGTTTCCTATGGAGCAGGCACCATCGGCTCGCTTTGGGCGATGGCCCTTTGTTTGATGATGCAGAGAAATATCGCAGATTGATGGGCATATTAATTTATCTTGCTGTTACTAGACCTGATTTGGCATATTCTGTTCATATTTTGTCACAGTTTATGCACGAGCCTAAAGTTATTCATTGGGAGGCCGCTCTGAGAGTGGTTCGATATTTGAAGAAAAATCCAGGACAAGGAATATTGTTTCGTTCTAATAGTGATCTTCGCCTTGAAGGATGGTGTGATTCGGATTGGGCCAGTTGTCCTCTTACCCGGAGATCCCTGAGTGGGTGGTTTGTCTTGTTGGGATATTCTCCTGTCTCCTGGAAAACTAAGAAGCAGCCTACAGTATCTCGCTCGTCTGCAGAGGCAGAGTATCGTTCTATGGCTGCTATTGTTTGTGAATTAAAGTGGCTGAAGCAACTGTTGGGGGATCTGGGAGTTCAGCATCGTGCAGGGATGCAATTATATTGCGATGGTATATTGCCAGGAATCCAGTCTTTCGTGAACGTACTAAACATATTGAGGCAGATTGTCACTTTGTTCGTGATGCAGTGACATAAAGTCTTGTGAGTTTGTCTTATGTTCCTACTAAGTTTCACTTGGCAGACATTTTTACTAAGGCACTTGGTAGGACTCAGTTTAAATTTTTGTTATCCAAGTTGGGCGTCAGCAATTTGCACGCTCCAACTTGAGGGAGGGTGTTAGGACTCTAGTTTGGATATGTCTTTGGAATAGAATTGTTATTCCGAATCTAAGTAGGACTTTTAGGTTGTATAAATATAGTTTGATGATCAATGAGAAGGATGACTGAAATTGAACTAAATTTAACACTTATTACCTAAACAAAGCTGACACTGATAGTCAAATTTCAATTATCAATTCTTAGAGTATTAGCCTATGTTACTAGGATTCTTTCAAATACCCGTGTTGGATCTTCGACACTCTAATATGGATAAGGAGTCAAGGACACTTACACTCCATTTTGGGCCAAATTCATGGAAGATTTTAATAAATTAATTGTTTCAGACACCTACATGAGTACCCAAGTACAAGTAACACAGGTCTTAACCATGATAGTTTGACACCATCATGAGATAAGAGTTCTATAAATTCATGAAGAGAAACATAAGATGCTGCCTACAACAATGTTTCCAGAAATATAGTGGAATACTTAACAATAAACATATGAGTTAGTAAAAAGTAATTCTAGAAAAATATACCTGAATAATCCTAGCCTGAGGCACTATTTTAGAACACTCTTTCATTAACTCCTTTCCCAGAGGCGCGGCCCCTGAACCGATTTCCTTTAAAGATGAAAGATCATACTTCTTGACAGCATTGTGCTTAGCCAAAGCAAGCATAACTGGAGGTACAATCCACAACTTTGTAACCCTAAACTTCTCAATGGCTTTCAACATCATCTCGAAATCGAACTTCGCCATAGAAACAACAGTATTACCTTTCTGCAACTGAGAGTACAAAATCACAGACAACCCAAACACATGAAACATTGGAATCACACATAAATACACATCATCCATTTCACCCTCAGATTCTTGATCACTTGTTACCATCAATGAGGCAGCAATAAAATTCCTATGAGTTAACACCACACCTTTACTTACACCTGTTGTGCCAGATGAATACAACAGTGCAGCAGTGTCACTTTGTTTAATCTCAACTTTTGGGAAATCCTTAACAGATCCATTAACCAAATCATTAAAATAAACAACTTTTGAATTAGATTTTAAATTCCCATTTCCTTTAGACCCTAAAATCAAAGCAGGTAAATTCAAATTTCTCACTTTATCCCAAAGTTCTGGCACTGTTACAATTAATTTAGGCTTACAATCATCAACTTGTTTCTTAATTTCAGGAAATGTATAAATAGGATTCACAGTAGTTGCAATTGCTCCAGTTGCAATAACACCCAGAAAAGTTACTGGGTATTGCATAGAATTTGGGGCTAAAATAAGAACAACATGCCCTTTTTGAATACCCAGTTGGGTTAATCCATAAGAAAGGTTAGAAACCATGGAATATAACTTAGAAAAATTGAAGATTTCTCCAGAATCAGAATCAATTAAAGCAGGTTTTTCTGGGTAAGAAGAAATATTTCTGAAAAGAAATGACACCATATTAAGATTTGGGTTTGGGGGTATGATTAAACTTGGCCTAAGTGATCTGTAAATGCCATCTCTGCCATACCCAGAACGCTCCATTGTTGCAAAGATTTGAGGATGGAGGAGAGAGAAATTTTAAGGGTTCTTTTTTTTTATGAGGATTGAAATTTGAAAGAGGAGTTTTTATGAAGAGTTTATAGGAAAACGACCATTTGTATGTATCCAAATATAGACGAGACAAAGACTGGCGTATGAATTGCATTATCCGCCAAAAATTGGGTAGGAAAAACGGCCACGTGGACGTAATTATGAAACATTTAATAGGGCGGGCTCAGTGATAAGGCGCGTAAATTTCACGTGTTCGATGCTTTCCATCACAGATGGACCCAGTCTATAATCAAAATTTTCTTTTTCGGTAAAAAAAAAAAAATAATCTTTTTCGGTATTTTACTTCTATCTAATTAGAGTATTATTAATTATGCCATTGAAAACTAATCTAGTAGCCACTAGGCCCACTATATTATTATTTATACAAGTATATCTTAATTTTTCATTTATTCTTATTCAACCTTCACTTTTTTTTTATGTTTTGTTATTTTTGAGGGGCCTTGACTTGTTATTTTATTTTGACCAATAATACAAAACTTTCTAAAAATGTAAAAAAAATATTATACTTTGTCTTTTTAGTTAGTTCAAACTTCAAATGATTCTCGATTTTAAAAGTTTCGAATTAGTTTATATATACTTTTTGGTTTTGTGATTTCTTTGATTTTCAGGGCACATGGGCTTCTAATATCATTTTCTCTAATCTCTATTTTCCCATTATAAAAGTATACCATTGTTCATGTCTTTTAAAAAGATTTTAACAGCTACAATTTGATGCTAGCTTTCGTAAGACTTCATTAGCTTAATAGATTTAAATTTTGATGTATAAAGAGTCGCAAAAGACCGTATATAGACGATATTCATTTTTAGGTGTTACATCCCGAGTGTTTTTCGACACTTTCTTATTACATACGCTTTTGGATTCGAACTTCTATTCGTCATTTCCAGAAATTAAAATCGCCCCATCAAACATTTTCAACTTTACCCTTTCTTTTTTTTTTCTTTTCTTTTCTCAAACCACCACCTCCTGCCACCTCCAGCCCACCGCCACCTCCAGCCCCCACCGCCCACCTCAAGCCCCACCGCCACCTCGTCAACCACCCATATTTCAAAAAAAATTTGGGGCTAAACCCATGGCCCGAACGTCCAGGCCAGATGTTCGGGCCATGGGTCGAACTTCCTAGCCAGACGTTCGACCCTTAGCCCCAATTAAAATCATTTTTTACTGGGTTGGGTGGTGGCAAGTGGTGGCGGGTGGCAGGTGGTGGTGGGTGGTGGCAGGGGGAGGTGGGTGGTGGCAGGTGGTGGCGAGTGGTGGAAAAAAGAGAAGGGTAAAATAGTAAATTCAAAGTGGGTCCGAGGCGATTTTAAGTAATTTTGGGGCAATGTTTAACAAACCCCTTATCGGCGACAAGAGAGTGAGATGGTTGTGACTTGTGTGTCTAGATTTTTGTGTATAAGTACAACTCTGTACAAGTGATATTGAGGCTGCGAAAACAACAACTCAAATATGAAAACAATGTGCAAAGTTATTACTTTTCACTAATCATTATCCTACACAAGTTTTCCTCAATGAACACTGAAACAACTATAACACAATAATGCATCTAAACTAGCACTAGATTATACCCAATGGACCAACACATGGCTAAGAAGAAATATTTCTGAAAAGAAATGAGACCATATTAAGATTTGGATTTGTGGGTGTGATTAAACTTGGCCTAAGTGATCTGTAAATGCCATCTCTGCCATACCCAGAACGCTCCGTTGTTGCAAAGATTTGAGGATGGAGGAGAGAGAAAATTTAAGGGTGTGTTTGGTTGTTTTTTTTTATGAGGATTGAAATTTGAAAGAGATGTTTTTGTGAAGAGTTTATAGGAAAACGACCATTGTATGGAAATATAGTGAGACAATGGCGTATGATTGTATGAATTGCATTATCCGCCAAAAATGGGGTAGGAAAAACGGCCACGTGGACGTAATTATGGAACATTTACTATGGCGGGCTGACTGCTGAGTGATAAGGCGCGTAATTTCACATGTTCGATGCTTTCCATGACAAATTTATTCTTTGGGTTAGACTCTTAAGTACGCCATTCACCATTATAAACTAATCTAATAGCAACTAGGCCCACTATATTTATATAAGAGCACCATTAATGGTGAATGAAAAAAAAGATCATCCCACTCTCTTTCTAACTTTCTCTCTCCAAAAAATTACATCCCACAATCTTTTCCCACTTTCTTCTTAACAATGAACAAAAAAAAAGATCATCCCAACTACTTTTTCCTCTCTCTCTTACTTTTTGACCCCACCCAACTACTTTTTCTCTCACATCACCCAACCACCATTATACAATATTTTTATTATTTAATTTTTAATGACATGAAATATTCATTATTAATTGCTATTATATTATTAATTAATTAAATTAATAATTTTAATATTATAATTATCATTTTAATAATTAAGTTATCTACATAATTAGCTATTATTAATACGTAGCATACGCAATTAGCGTTTTTAATATATGCTCATTAATTAGCGATCTAATAATTAAATTATGAGACACAATGAAGCATTTTTAATATATTTTTAATTTCGAGACACATAATGAAATACAAGAACGAATTATAAAATTAATTAGGAACGAAATACATAAAATACATAATATTTTGCTCTTAATTAGCGTTACGGCCAAACTTCTGCCATATATTGGCAACCAAATCACGTTTCAAGGATTGATGCACATGTTGAGCAAATGGTGAACAAGCAAGCATGAGTTATATAGCAGAACAATAATACATAAAAGTAGTACAATAATGTAAAAGCATAGCAGTGAAGTTAATAAAGCAGAATAATAATTTAACAAGCAAGTGCAATAATGTTAAAGCATAACAATAATACATAAAAGTAGTACAACAATAAAGCATAACATCTGTATTGAAATGTCATAACATTAAAGCAAAGCAAGTACAATAATGTATAAAGCAAAATAGTACAATAATGTAAAACAGTACAATAATGTAAAATAGTACTTTTTTTTATTAATTGAACTTAAACATACACATTACTTAAAAAGGAAAATTTAAAGGCAAAATTGGCTTCAACACCCTGAACTATAGCTTGGGTGCACCCAACACCACCAAATACGACTAGTAGCCTAAACACCACCAACTACGGGGTAGGGTGCAGTCCGTACCACTAACTACGGGGTGGGGTGCAGTCTGTACCATAAAAACCCACCGTCATCGGCAACATTTTAGGCTTCCGGCCTCGGTTGGCGGGGTGCAGTATGTACCATAAAAACCCACCGTCATCGGCAACATTTTATCGGCAACATTTTAGGCTTCCGGCCTCATTTATGGTACGGAATGCACCCCACCCCATAGTTGGTGGTGTTTAGGCTACTAGTCGTAGTTGGTGGTGTTGGGTGCACCCGAGCTATAGTTCAGGGTGTTGAGGCCAATTTTGCCAAATTTAAATTTAAACATAAAAAGGAGAATTTAAACTTAAACATAAACTAAACATAAACTAAAATTTAAACTTAAACATAAACTAAACTTGAACGTAAACTTAAACTCAAACATGAACTTAACTTAAACATAAACTTAACTTAAACATAAACATTACTTAAAAAGGAGAATTATTCGTCAACCATATTGTTAGTTTCTCAATTGTTGCCTCCTCAAATGGTGATCGATTTTCCTTCGCATACAATGATTGCAGCAAATCCCAATTCTTATGATACTCTTGTATGTTCAAGCTCCTGGTTTGCAGCGCTATTTCTTGTTCCTTTGCAGCAACCTTCCTTGTTTCAACCTCCAACTTTCTGGCTTCTCTTTCAATATCTGCACTCCTACCCTCTGAATGGATCCGAAGTCTTTCATTAAAATTATTGAAACACTCAATTGTCTGACCAGCCACCTTTTTCAGCTTAGACTTCGCTTTCTTCACACCATCTCCTCGTGGCTCGACGTCACCTCCATCACCACTGGTAGGTGTCTCGGGCATTGAGTCACTTCCATCAACTCTCGGCCTTTTACCGCTACTTCCGCTTGCAGGTGAATCCACATTTTCTTGTAGATTTTTGGGGCGACCACGTGGAGTTTGCAGTGATTTTATAACTATGGCCCTCCATTTACGAAACCTCCTCATCAATTTCCAAGCATGTTCGAGGATGAACCTACCATGTTTCCTATTATGCAATAAATGAGCTTCTTTCAGAACATCTGCATCGTTTTGACCACTCTTTTTTCTTGCAAGAGCTTCGTCATAAAATGCAGCAAACCTTAAAACCCGTGGAGCAAGTCTACTCCAACGACCTTTCACCATATCCGCATTCCTTGGAGCAATTTCTGTTGGGTTGGCAATTCTTCCTGCCTCGAAAGCTTCCCAAACTTTTCCCCAGAAGACGCCTTTCTTTTGACTCGTCCCAATCACCTTATCAAGAGAAGTGTTCATAAATGCTGAGATGAGATTCTCATCTTCAACTTGATCCCAAGCCCTCTTACCATTACAACTCATTTCTGCATTGTGTTGTGGTTGTGGTTGTGGTTGTGGTTGTGGTTGCGGTTGCTCAGATTGATTTGGTGATAGTAATTGCGAAAAGGATTGAGTTGGCTGAACAAACTCATCATAATCATCACCTTCTTGGTATTGACCAACATCATTGTCACCTTGTTGGTAATGACCACCATCCTCATCAACATCATTGTATGGAGATGAATCTTCTTGATATTGAGAAAACCCATAATTAGGATCAAGTTGATTATATGAAAGGTTGGCATTTTCAGATGGAGATTCATGGTAAAGGTTATCATATTGAGGAGAATAATATTGAGAATTTTCACCCCTTTGATTCGTAATTATTTGAGAGGGTTAACGATAATTTGACTGATTTTGAGAGGGTTGACGATAATTTGAGTTATTTTGAGAGGTATTTGAGCGGTTTTGTTGCCTAGGCATTTGGTTTTTTTGAGCGGTTTTGGGGTTGGTTTCTTATATAATTAGGATTATTAGACTCCATAATTATAAGAATTTCAAAATAAAAGAGCAATAGAAGAAGAGTTAATGAAATAATTTAGAACAAGTAAAAGAAATTAGTGAAGGAAGATGGACAAAATTAAGTTTGTCCAAAATATAGCAAAATGGGTCTCTATTTATAGAGCTCGAAAAAATAAAGCCGTTTTGTTTTTTTTTTTTTTTTTGTATTTTTTTAAATATAACCGTTGCAAAATTTACAACGGTTATATTTAAGTAACCAATACGAAGCTGCCATGTGGAAAGTAGCGACAAATGTCGCGCGCCTACTGGGTGGGTGTGTCAGCGCGTCAGCGCTGACAATTTAAATTGTTTTTGCCTCTCCTCCAGCCAAAACGTTGCGTTTTGGCTGGAGCTCTCTCACAGCTCTAGCCAAAACGCAGCGTTTTGGCTGGAGGAGAGGCAAAAAAAATTTAAAAAAGTCGGATCAGGCAGTGGGTCCCACTCCCACGCCTGATCATCAACTCAATCGTGGGATGCAAATTTTTTTTCCCAATCAACCAACAATCTTATTTTTTGTCACCATTAAGAGACCCCATTTAAGATTTTGCACATAATCTTTTTTTTTTTTTCACCATTAATGATGCTCTAAGGTATATCTTAAAATTTTTATTTATTCTTATTCAACCTTGACTTTTTCTTTTTTTTTGTTTTTTTTGAGGGGCCTTGACTTGTCATTTTATTTTGACCAATAATAGAAAACTTTCTAAATATTAAAAAAAAAATTGTCTGTTTCATATACTTTTTGGTTTCTTAATTTCTTTGACTTTCAGAGCATATGGGCTTCTAATATCATTTAATCTCTATTTTTCCATTATTAAAAGTATACCATTATTCATGTCTTCTAATAAGATTTTAACAGCTGCAATTTGATCATAGCTTTTGTAAGACTTCATCGGCTTAATAGATTAAATTTTGATGTATAAAGAGTCGCAAAAAACCGTATATAGACGAGATTTGTTTTCATGTGTCACATCCCGAGTGTTTCCGACACTTAGATGGGTGGCACACCGCACACTACTACCCTTTGGGTAGTTAGTGTGCAAGCTTAGTGTTGGACGAGCTGTCTTGTCTGCAAGCGAGGATTTAGGCTATGTTCAGTTCACCTTATTTTTGCTTATTTCAGATCAGATCAGATCAGAAAAAATAAGTTCAGATCAGATCAGATCAGATCAGAAAAAATAAGTTCAGATCAGATCAGATCAGATCAGATAAGTTCAGATCAGATCAGATAAGTTCAGATCAGATCAGATAAGTTCAGATTATGCTTATATTTAAAAACTTATTATTATTATTATTATCATCATGATTATTATGGTTATTAGTATTACTAATGCTATTATTGTTATTGTAATAATTATTATTATTGTTGTTGTTGTTATTATTATTATTATTATTATTATTATTATTACTTTATACAATTACTATTACTATTAATATTACTATTTACTAGTACATTTGTTCAAAAAGATTATTATTATTGTCGTTGTTGTACTTATTTTTTTTTTTAATATTGGTAATTATTATTAATGTCGTTGCTATTATTATAAATGTCATTGATATCACTATTTGAAGCTATTTGTGTTCAAGAAGAAGAATGTTCTTTTGGCATTTGTAAGTGTTCTTTTTTATATTTATTCTAATTAATAATTTTGATATGTGATGTTCTTTTTGATGTTGTACATGTAACGAACATGACAATAGTATATGATGTTTATTTTTTAAAATAATTTTGGTAGAATACTATAAATTATATATTGCTAGTTTATATAAAACATGAGTAGCATGAGATAACCTAATGGTGTTGTCATCACGTTCAAAATTTTCCCTACAAAGGATTTCAACGAACTTATCTTTAAAAACAAAGTTTATATAGAACAAGACAACGATATAAGAAGAATATTTAACCATTTTGTTCAAGATCATATGATTATATATATTTATAGGTTTATTTATAATAAAAAAGAACAATTTATTGATATAACAAAGAACATGTTGTTAGTTAAATCCAAACATGTCATCAATATAAAAATAACATCTATCTTTTATTTTTAAAATGTGTTCTTTAAATAGATCTTGTATGCTCTTTCAGTATATGTTCTTTTTTAATATCATTATATGTTCTTTTCATTACTACCTAAATTCTTATTATTAACGGACCTTGAACATGAGTGTTCTTTTTATTTTTTCGGGAATCCCGTGGTAAGATGAATTTTCCCTAAAGGTCCCTCGCACGGGGTCACTCACCTAGAGACCCAACAAGCCCTAACCCCCCTCCCCCACCCACAACAATATTGAAATATATGCTTCCACCAAGATTTGAACCTTGGTATCCCATGTGGGAGGTAAGAAGCCATACCATTGGACCCAAGAGTCCTTAGTCTTTTATTTTTAATTGTATGTTCATATACTAATGTGCTCTTTTTCAAAAAAAAAAAAAAAACTAATTATGCTATAATTATAATAATAATAATAATAATTATTATTATTATTCTTATTCTTATTCTTATTCTTATTCTTATTCTTATTATTATTATTATTATTATTATTATTATTATTATTATTATTATTATTATTATTATTATTATTATGTTATCTATATTATTATTATTATTATTATTATTATTATTATTATCATTATTATTATTATTGTTATTATTATAATATTATTTATATTATTATTATAAATTATTATTATTATTATTATTGAAATTTGTGCATAGTAATAAAATGATAGTAATAGTAATACTAGTAATGAAATACAAAGTAATAATAATATTAGTAATAATATGTTTTTTAAAAGATAAGTTCGGATCGGATCGATCGAGATCGGTTCGAATCGATCGGATCGGATCGCATCGGATCGATCGGATCGAATCGGATCGAGTCAAAAAAATAAGTTCAGATCAGATCAGATCAGATAAGTTCAGATCAGAAAATTTCAGGTGAACTAAACATAGCCTTAATCAACTACAATAGGTCACAACAGTTATCGGCGACAAGAGAGTGAGACAGTTGTTTGTCTAGATTTTTGTGCATAGGCACAAGTGATATTGAGGTTGCAAAAACAACAACTCAAATATGAAAACAATGTGCAAAGTGTTGAGAAACAGTGGAATGCTAGATTCCACTGTTCACATGTGAAGTCCACTTTTCCTGTTTGCATTTAATGTATGTCAGGTAAGTTTTCTTCCCACCGCAAATTTCTTCTGCCAATGTTGAATCTGTAATTGTAAACAGTAGAGTTTTTGCTTATAAATAACGGTGTAAGAAATCAGTTTTACATCAATACGAATTACAATACTCTCTGATATATTTCTATAGCTTCTCTCTCTCCATATTTCTCACAACACGTTATCAGCACGAGTTTGCTACCGAAAAAAATAAAGGTATACATCCATTCTGTTTCAAGTTCTAAATTTTTTTCAAGCCCAAACCTTTACTATCCAAACATGGATCAACAAAGTAACGGGATTAACATTGTTTTACACAATGTCTCTGTCTCGGGTGTTTACTTTTGGATAGAGCGAAACAATGTGCCATTCACTACCAACCCAGCAAGGGGAACTGTAAGACAGCCCCGACCCAGTAACATTAACGACGGTACAAATACCCATACCAGAGAAAACCCACAAACCCCTGTTCCCAACACTAATAATAACCCTCCTATACAACCAACGAAAATCAACCTCCACCAAGTAATAAAAGAGATAGGGATGAACAGGAAGGGACTAGTAGTAAACGTCACCATGCCACTAACCCAGAAAATAAATAATTTGATAATAAAGCCACCTTCATGGAGGGCAAGGACATTTATTTTATGTTATTTCTTTTTTGCTCTTGAACCGCCTATATGGACGGGTTATTTTTTTTAACTTGCCGCCTATATGGACGGCATAGTGAAGTGATAAAATTATTATCTCTTATATGTGCAATAATGTTATATGTATGCAGGCAACAAGCATTCAGAATACTATTATATATTATTGTCTCTAATCTTCTATTTTTTTTGCATTTGTAGTTACATATATTATATCCCCATTTTACCAACATGCATAATAGTAGACAAATTTAGTACATATAATTTGCTCTAATATATATTTGCCAATCTTAAATTTTATTGCATTGTATATTTTTAACTGTAGATGAACTGCACAGTTAGGGCTAACCCTCTATAAAAGCGGATTACCCGCCCCATTTTTACCACACATCTCTTATCTTCTTCCAACTTTTTCCTCCAAACTCACAAAAAAAAATTTCTCTTCTTACTCAACCTTCCGGCCACCATGTTCCACGCCGGCAACAACCGTCCTCCACCTTCCTCTTCTTCTTTTGAGGAGGATTTTAGGATGATACGGCTATACTTATTCCTTATAGCCGGTTTCTTTTTTTTTCTTATGGCATTCATGATCTATCTCCTCATACACAAGTAGAAGACAAATTTTTTTTCATCTTCCTCGTTGCATTTTTTTTCCATTTTTGGCATCTTTTTTTTGTGTTTTTAAGTGCGTTTTTAGGAAGTTTTTTGTTTCTCTCACTCATTGTATTTTTTCCATTTTTGGCATTTTTTTGCTTCGTTATATTGTACGCTATTTTCGTATTTTTTTTTCCTTTTGTTTGTACTGTTTATGTATCATTATAATGATATAAATCAGGGGGAGATAATATATGTGATTTATTATCATTTACTAATTTTAAATATTTACATGTTTGTAGTTAAAATGGGAGATCTAGTGAAAAGACAATTTAACATACTAGATCTATCTGGGCAAAAGTTTTTTGAATGGACAGTGGACGCCCAAATGAATTTAAAGGCCCGAGGACTGGAACATATAATTAAGGGTGTGACAACCCAACAAGGTGATGCAACTACATCAGTTAAAAAGGCGACTGAACAAGAAAAGGCAAAAGCCTTAGTCCTTCTCAGGCATCATTTACATGAAAGTTTAAAAACTGAATATCTCCTTGTGGAGGATCCCAAAAAACTATGGGATAGCCTGAGTGAAAGATATGGGCATCACAAAAATGTGCTCCTTCCAAAGGCACAATTTGAATGGCTCAATTTGAGATTCCAGGACTTTAAAGCAGTCAGTGATTACAATTCAACGTTGTTTAGAATTGTATCATTGTTGAAATATTGTGATCATCCCATCACAGAAGAGCAGATGATAGAAAAAACGCTCTCCACCTTCCACGGTTCTAATATTATATTGGCAGAACAATACAGGTTCAGAGCTTTCAAAAATTACTCTGAGCTAATATCAGTACTACTTGTGGCTGAACAAAATAATGATCTTCTGCTGAAAAATCATAATCTTAGACCTACGGGGTCTTCAGCCACACATGAAATAAATGCAATAGAAAGCTCTGATCCACCTGAAGCAAATGCTATACATAGAGGTGGACGCGGTAATTACAACAGTCGTGGGAGAGGACGTGGTAATTACCGTGGCCGAGGCGTGGACGTGGCAGAGGTCGATTTTCCCCAAGAAATAACAATTTTAAAAATTCTGATAAAAATTAGGGACAATCATCTGGAAATCAGAGGCAGTCGTCCTATAAAGGAAATGACACTTGCCACAGATGTGGCATGACTGGGCATTGGGGCCGCACATGTCGTACTGTCAAACATTTGGTAGACCTATACCAGGCTTCAATAAAAAACAAAGGGAAAAATGTTGAAGCAAATTTTGTTAATGAAGCTAATACATCCATGCCCGACCTTGATGTTTGATTTTTTTATGGATAATCTTTGAAGCCGAAAATAACTTTGCAATGCATTAATATGCTTAGTTTATTTTAATTACTTCAATAATCATTTTCATGTATTCCCTCTTTTGATTATCAATAAAATATGCATTTTCTTATACTGATCTTCATATTTATTATTTATGAAGATATGGATTTGCCAGAAGTTGGATCCAAAGAACAATGTCTCCTCGACAGTGGGACAACACACACCATATTGAAAAATAAAGAGTATTTTTCAAAACTTACAATATTCCAGACACATGTTAGCACAATATCTGAGACAACCAAGTTAATTGAAGGCTCTGGGAAAGCCTGTATTATATTTCCAAATGGGACAAAATTGATAATCAATGACGCATTATATTCGAGTAAATCTCGAAGAAACCTCATAAGTTTCAAAGATGTACGTCAGAATGGTTACCATTTGGAAACCATGACAGTGAATCAAGAGGAATTTATATGCCTCACGACAGAAAAATGCGGCAAGAAATACATCTATGAAAAATTGCCAACAATTTCCTCGGGACTATATCGCATAGATATACGTCCGATTGAAATTAATATGATATCTAACCAGAAGTTAGATAATAGAGAATTATTTACTCTATGGCATGACCGATTTGGCCATCCTGGCACAGGAATGATGCATAGAATCATTGAAAATTCAATTGGACACTCTATAAAGAATGTCAAAATTCCTCGGTCAAATGAATTATCATGCTCTGCATGCTCACTTGGCAAATTGATAATTAGACCATCTCGTAAATAAGATTGCCCTTTGAATCTCCAATGTTTTTAGAAAGAATACAGGGAGATATTTGTGGGCCTATTCACCCCGCATGCGGACCATTCCGCTATTTCATGGTATTAATTGATGCATCTACTCGATGGTCACATGTGAGCCTTTTGTCAAGTAGAAATGTTGCATTTGCAAAACTTCTGGCTCAAATAATTCGATTAAGAACTCAATTCCCAGATCATACAATAAAGAGGATAAGATTAGACAATGCTGGGGAATTTACATCCCAAACTTTTAATGATTATTGCATGTCTATTGGGATTGTTGTAGAGCACCCTGTGCCTCATGTACATACACAAAATGGTCTTGTTGAATCATTAATCAAAAGACTACAATTAATAATAAGACCATTAATAATGAGATCAAAATTGCCCTCTTCTGCTTGGGGTCATGCTATATTACATGCAGCAGCATTGATAAGATTAAGGCCGACAGCCTATCATAAATTCTCACCGTTACAATTAGTATCAGGTCGAGAACCGAATGTCTCACATTTGAAATTTTTTGGGTGCGTTGTACATGTACCTATTGCTCCTCCCCAACGTACTAAAATGGGTCCACAAAGAAGGATGGGAATATATGTTGGATTTGAATCTCCATTAATTATCAAATATTTAGAGCCAACAACTGGTGATTTATTTACGGCTCGATTTGCTGACTGTCATTTTAATGAGTCAGTATTCCCATCCTTAGGGGGAGAGAAAGTGGACCCACAAAATATAAAAACAGAAATTACATGGAACGCATCGCAAATGTCGTTTCTGGACCCAAGAACAAATTCATGTGAACATGAAGTCAAGAAAATTGTTCATTTGCAAAGTATTGCAAACCAATTGCCTGATGCATTCACATATATTAAGAAAGTGACAAACTCACATGTGCATGCTGAGAATGCCCCTGCACGAATTGAAATTCCTAGTGACAATAAGGCCATTGAAGATGAGTCAATAGCACGTCGAAAACGTGGTAGACCACCCGGTTCTAAAGACTCAAAACCGAGAAAAATGAAAAAGCAAGGAGAAACAACGAATGAAATTAATATAAATCCTCCAAAGGAGCATGATGAAAACAAAAATGAAGATAAGCATGTTCCAAAAGAACATGAACATGAAAGCATAGACAACAATGAAACTTCAATTAATTATGTTTCTACAAAGAAACAATGGAATCGAAAAGATGTTGTCTTGAATGAAATCTTTGCTTACTCCATAGCGGTTGAAATGACATACGATGAAAATGATATAGAACCAAATACAGTAGATGAATGTCGCCGCAGAAAAGATTGGCCAAAATGGAAAGAAGCAATACAAGCAGAATTGAAATCACTTGAAAAACGTGAGGTATTCGGTCAAATAACCCAAATACCAAAAGATGTAAAACCAGTTGGGTACAAATGGGTATTCGTGAGAAAACGAAATGAGAAAAATGAAGTTACTAGATATAAGGCAAGGCTAGTAGCCCAAGGCTTCTCGCAAATGCCAGGGATTGATTATGATGAGACATATTCTCCAGTAGTTGATGCAACTACACTAAGATTTCTGGTAAGCTTATCAGTTTCAAAAGGATTGCAAATGAGGTTAATGGATGTAGTGACTGCATACTTATATGGGTCACTTGACACATATATTTATATGAAAGTCCCTGATGGACTAAAACTACCAGAAAATCACATGCCCAGAGAGATGTTTTCAATAAAATTGAAAAAGTCACTCTATGGGTTAAAATAATCTGGAAGAATGTGGTGTAATCGTCTTAATGAATACCTATTGAAAGAAGGATTTAAAAATAATCAAATCAGTCCTTGTGTTTTCATAATGCGATCCAAATCAGGATTCGCCATCATTGCTGTTTATGTCGATGATTTGAATATTATTGGAACTCCCAGAGAACTCGAAGTAACTGCAAAGTACTTGATGAAAGAGTTTGAGATGAAAGATCTCGGGAGGACAAAATTTTGCCTTGGCTTGCAAATAGAACATTTGAGAAATGGGATTTTTGTCCATCAATCAAACTATACAGAAAAAATTCTGAGACGTTTTTTCATGGACAAAGCCCACCCAATAAGTTCTCCAATGATAGTGCGTTCTCTGAATGTGAAAGATGATCCATTCAGACCACGAGAAGAAAATGAAGAAATTCTTGGTCCTGAAGTACCATATTTAAGTGCGATTGGTGCCTTAATGTACTTGGCTAACAATACTTGACCTGACATAGCTTTTTCAGTAAACTTGTTGGCTAGATACAACAATGCACCAACGAAGAGACATTGGAATGGAATCATACACTTGTTACGCTATCTTCGAGGAACACAAGATCTTGGATTATTCTACCAGTTGAGACCAAATGCGTCACTCATTGGATATGCAGATACTGGATACCTATCAGACCCACAAAAGGCTAAGTCTCAATCCGTGTATCTATTCACTTATGGAGTACTGCAATATCTTGGAAATCCACGAAGCAGACTTTGACGGCCACATCATCAAATCATGCAGAATTAATTGCTCTTTATGAAGCTGGAAAGGAATGTGTATGGCTAAGGTCAATGATCAAGAATATCCAAGAAGAATGTGGGATGGAAACAATAACAACAAATCCAACTATCATCTACGAAGACAACACTGCATGCATCACCCAAGTAAGTGGCGGGCGCGGATGTGTCGTTGTGCACCGCACCCGGCCAAAGATAAAATTTCTCCTACTCTCTTTTACACTAAGCTAGTATAATGGAAGTAGGGGTCGTATCCACAGGGAAACAGGGACGAGTTTAATACTTAGCGAAATTCAAAACCTAGATTAAGCTAAGGGCCGAGAAACCTAATAATAAGGGGGGTTTCAAGTAGATTATAAACAAACTATAATTAACTAGCATAATTAAATAAAATGAGAAATCAATATGGAAAGATCTTGAATCCGATTAACATCCACTTCAATTCATTATCGATCCTTGAACCTCCACTCTAATTATTTCCATAATTATCTATTGTTGAGAATTAATCTCGTGTTCTCCTTATTCTTAGTTGAATAGCACAATCAGCGTGACTATAAAACCCTAACTAAAGGATAACCTAGTCCGATAGCGTCTAAGTTCAATCCAATAGCAGCAATAAACACAGAGAACCAACAGACCTGCTAACGTCATACAAGCGATAAACATTCAACAGTTGATTCAATTTCCCCAAGAAATAACCAAGACGATCTGCATCTAAGTTACTTCCTAGTTTGCTACCAATTGATAAAAGAATAAAACAATCCGATTCTATTCTTAAATCTAGCATTAGATTAATTACACAATCAAACTAGTAACGTTCCTAGCATAATTATGCAAAAATCATAGAAAGCAAGCATAGAAATTAAACCATAATCAAAGAAACTAAATAGAGAGGAAAGATCTCACAATAATGCTTGAAGCTCCATATTAATCTCGTTCAAGAACGGTTCAAGCTACAATCGGCATAGCATAAGCCAATCCCATAGTTGAAATCTCCTAAAACTAAACTAGAAAATAAAAACTAAAAAGAGAAGACAACAAGAGAGGAGTGGAGTTTTGGAGACTCCCTCTCCTTGTGGCTGCTGCCCCCTAGGTCCAAAAATAGAGTTTAGTATTTATACTAAAGCTCAAAAATCAGCCGACAATTACACCGACCTAGGGGTCGTGAGGTGCGATGATCTACTGCCTCTAAAACACGCTGAAGAGTTGGGCAGGCCAAGGAAGTCGCGAGGTGCGAAGGACCTCGCGAGTCGCGAGCAAGCAGGTCGCGAGGTGCGACCTAGCTCGCGAGGTGCGACCTGCTGGGCGTGCAATGCGAGAGCGCTGGGCGAGCATGCGCGAGAGCTGGGCGATGCTGCCGAGCTTGCTAGGCATGCGGTGCTTGGGCTTACGATGCTGGGCATGCTTGCGATGCGGCTGGTGGAGCTTGGTTGTGGCGGAGCTTGGTTGGTGAGACGATGTTGTGGAACCATTCATGCTTCCAAGAGCTCGGAACTTACAACTTTAACAATAATTAATATATAAAATTCCGAACTTCCGCTAAGAGCTAAATAAAACGCAAACGTTAACAATTATAATCAAGACCCTTAGCAAAAAGCACCCAAAATATAATATAAACACCGTATAACTTGAGCGTATCAAATACCCCCACACTTGAACTTTACTCGACCTCGAGTAAACTCAAAATGAGGATCACCCAATAAATCTTCACCCAAATTATCAACACCAAACTACACTCTCCATCAACTATATCATCATCATCACATCTTAACAACATCCGCTCAAAACCTAAAAGTAAGGGACGATGATTCCCCCACACTTAGATTCAAGCTCACCTGAAGTATATAAAGACGTAACAACAACAATAACCAGCAACGCCAACAAACATCAAAATGTCAGCTCATGACACACTAAACTATCAGCTCTCCCAAACCTCCAAAAGATGATCTAAAACTACTACTACTACAACTAACTTAGAATAGCAAGCCATGGAACAAAGACAAAAAGGGATAAATTCCATGCTTACTCCCAAAAACAAACAATCAACCAAAAGAATGTGAAAGCCAAAATAAATCTTCACAAAACAAAGGATGAATTCACCAACCTTACCCGAAAACGCTTTCCACCTTATGACACCATCTCCGGCAAATGAGTTTTCAAAGTATATAATTCTCCCTTAATCTCTCATTTTGCCTAGGAGCCTTTTCGGGTTTTCATCCTAGCTTCTCACATTTTTTCATCTCTCTTCTTTTTCCGGCTCACAAAACTCACCCGCTCAACTAGCTCTTTTTTGCATAGGCCGCCCTTTCGGGTTTTCGACCTATCCGAGCCCCCAATTTTGCCCGAGTTGCCCGCCCTTGCGGGTTTTCAACTCAACGGGATTCTTTTCATCACTTTTTTTGTTATATTCTTTTTTTTCATTTTTTTTCATTTTTTCAAATTGAAAGTAATAAATACAACATAGATACATGAGAATGAGAATACCCTCCCCCCTACTTAAACTACACATTGCCCTCAATGTGTCGACAATTAAAAGAAAAAGTAAACTGAAAATGGGGGGGGGGAAACCGACGATCGGGTAAATCGAAGATCGAATGCTCAAAACTCATGAAAAGCAATCCGTCAAACTCAAATTTCTTAACAACACCAACTCAAATCTCATAACTCAACTCACAACCCTCTCCCTCGAATCACTCAAACAAATGACAAATTCAAATTTTTAAATTTTTGAGATTTGCACCTAGCTTAAGAGATCGAAAAGATACATTAACAATCTCAATCCTCTAGTGTTACCAACTCCTAGCTATTGAAGTCCTCCCAACGGATTTTCTTTTGTGGATTTTGGTTACAAGTGAATTAAGATTGGTTGTGGATCTTTTGTAGTGTGTGGGCGGTGGGTGAAAGAAAATTTGTTGTGGTGGTGGAAATTTGATGAGAAATAAAGAAAAAGAAAGAAAATAGAAAGGGGTCTCGGGTTGCCTCCCGAGAAGCGCTGTTGTTTAAAGTCGTTAGCTCGACTTAATACCTTAAGCTTAATCATTGGGTTGTGCTCCATGTGTGACAATGGTGGTTCCATGTCAATCTCCACTTCAAGTACCTGCAAAATTGATTGAGAAGAACTCTTGCAATGCATCGTTAATACCTAGCTTACTACAACATGGTTGAGCATATAACATCAGATTATATCCAAAACCTAGCATTAAGTCAACAACAAACATCAACTAGTAGTACTCCTAGCTAATCCAAGTCATGACCATTAATATAAATATTTAAAGCTAGATAATAACCAAGATATAGAGTAAATCTTACAATAAACTGTCAAAAGCTTCAATCAACCATTCCCAAGAGAGTTTAAGCAACAAGTTCCATGCTTCTTGTCCAAAATACAAAAGTGAAATACATAGAGCTCAATGGAAGATGAAAACTAGAAACTAAAACAAAAAGGGAATTCTTTATATGAGTGGCCAACCAAAAACAAAGAGCACAAGCAATACCATCCAAAAATCACGCTAAATACAATCAAGTAACACCGTTTCCCCGGCAACGGCGCCAAAATTTGGCGGGCGCGGATGTGTCGTTGTGCACCGCACCCGGTCAAAGATAAAATTTCTCCTACTCTCTTTTACACTCAGCTAGTATAATGGAAGTAGGGGTCGTATCCACAGGGAAACAGGGACGAGTTTAATACTTAGCGAGATTCAAAACCTAGATTAAGCTAAGGGCCGAGAAACCTAATATTAAGGGGGGTTTCAAGTAGATTATAAACAAACTATAATTAACTAGCATAATTAAATAAAATGAGAAATCAATATGGAAAGATCTTGAATCCGATTAACATCCACTTCAATTCATTATCGATCCTTGAACCTCCACTCTAATTATTTCCATAATTATCTATTGTTGAGAATTAATCTCGTGTTCTCCTTATTCTTAGTTGAATAGCACGATCAGCGTGACTATAAAACCCTAACTAAAGGATAACCTAGTCCGATAGCGTCTAAGTTCAATCCAATAGCAGCAATAAACACAGAGAACCAACAAACCTGCTAACGTCATACAAGCGATAAACATTCAACAGTTGATTCAATTTCCCCAAGAAATAACCAAGACAATCTGCATCTAAGTTACTTCCTAGTTTGCTACCAATTGATAAAAGAATAAAACAATCCGATTCTATTCTTAAATCTAGCATTAGATTAATTACACAATCAAACTAGTAACGTTCCTAGCATAATTATGCAAAAATCATAGAAAGCAAGCATAGAAATTAAATCATAATCAAAGAAACTAAATAGAGAGGAAAGATCTCACAATAATGCTTGAAGCTCCATATTAATCTCGTTCAAGAACGGTTCAAGCTACAATCGGCATAGCATAAGCCAATTCCATAGTTGAAATCTCCTAAAACTAAACTAGAAAATAAAAACTAAAAAGAGAAGACAACAAGAGAGGAGTGGAGTTTTGGAGACTCCCTCTCCTTGTGGCTGCTGCCCCCTAGGTCCAAAAATAGAGTTTAGTATTTATACTAAAGCTCAAAAATCAGCCGACAATTACACCGACCTAGGGGTCGCGAGGTGCGATGGAACTCGCGATGTGCGATGAGCTACTGCCTCTAAAACACGCCGAAGAGTTGGGCAGGCCAAGGAAGTCGCGAGGTGCGAAGGACCTCGCGAGTCGCGAGCAAGCAGGTCGCGAGGTGCGACCTGCTGGGCGTGCAATGCGAGAGCGCTGGGCGAGCATGCGCGAGAGCTGGGCGATGCTGCCGAGCTTGCTAAGCATGCGGTGCTTGGGCTTGCGATGCTGGGCATGCTTGCGATGCGGCTGGTGGAGCTTGGTTGTGGCGGAGCTTGGTTGGTGAGACGATGTTGTGGAACCATTCATGTTTCCAAGAGCTCGGAACTTACAACTTTAACAATAATTAATATATAAAATTCTGAACTTCCGCTAAGAGCTAAATAAAACGCAAACGTTAACAATTATAATC
Source organism: Beta corolliflora (assembly GCA_947648045.1). Lineage (NCBI taxonomy): Eukaryota > Viridiplantae > Streptophyta > Magnoliopsida > Caryophyllales > Amaranthaceae > Beta > Beta corolliflora. The sequence continues at coordinate 50,221 of CANSZD010001455.1, forward strand.
AAGAACCTTAGCAAAAAGCACCCAAAATATAATATAAACACCGTATAACTTGAGCGTATCAGTAAGCGAAGGCTACCTCAAAGGAGACAGAACTAAACATTTATCACCAAAGCTCTTCTTCACTCATGACCTCCAAAAGGAAGGGACGATAAACATCCAACAAATCCAATCATGTGAGAATCTTGCAGATTTATTCACCAAATCCCTTCCGACGAAGAAATTTGAAGAATTAGTCCGAAAAATTGGAATGCGTCATCTTCGTGATGTACGCTAAATTCATGGGGAGTATTATATGCGCTGCACTCTTTTTCCCTTCGATCAGGTTTTTATCCCACCGGGTTTTTCCTGACAAGGTTTTTAATGAGGCAGTTAATTTTAAGCATATAAGGATACATAATAGTTGTACTCTTTCCTTAGTTATGGATTTTTCCCACAGGGTTTTTCCTAACAAGGTTCTTAATGAGACAACATCTATTATGATTTATCAGTGGACATTCAAGGGGGAGTGTTGAGAAACAGTGGAATGCTAGATTCCACTGTTCACCTGTGAAGTCCACTTTTCCTGTTTGCATTTAATGCATGTCAGGTAAGTTTTCTTCCCACCGCAAATTTCTTCTGCCAATGTTGAATCTGTAATTGTAAACAGTAGAGTTTTTGCTTATAAATACCGGTGTAAGAAATTAGTTTTACATCAATACGAATTACAATACTCTCTGATATATTTCTATAGCTTCTCTCTCTCCATATTTCTCACAACACAAAGTTATTACTTTTCACTAATCATTATCCTACACGAAGGTTTCCTCGGTGAACACTGAAACATCTATAACATAATAGTGCATCTAAACTAGCACTAGATTACGCCCAACGGACCAGAACATGGGACTTATAATTTCTTGAAAGTGGAAGATAGTGGTATTGTTTGGTTGACAAAAACATGAGAAGTCACACTTCCTAGGAAATTCCACATCTCACAAAATGGAGGAAATTGCTTACACTAGAACTTCCCACGGAAACTAACTTCTCATGTAGATCACGTTCACTTACTTGCCGTCCAGCTCCGCAACCACACAACATTTCCCACTTCATACGAAATGCTTATCATGCATGGGAAACACTTCTTCTTAGGAAATTCTATTTTCCTTGCACGTGGGGGGGGGATTTTGGGGATCTCACTTTGCAAGGGCAAAAATCAAATCTATGTTACAAGGGTGGAAGGAGGGCCTCCAACCAATTAGACCAACCTAGATTCTTTGTCTTGGCTGTTAAATAGTACTTCCTCTGTTTCAAGATACCTTTTGACTTTTACACTATTTACCCCCTCCCTTTTGACCATATTTTGTGAATTCAAGGTATGGAAAAATATAGTCATGTGGGATATTGTTAGATTCATCTTGGTGTATAGTTTCAAAATATCAATTTTTTAAAATTTTTACTTATAAGGAATTTGAGATATTAATGATTAAAGTTATGCATTAGAAAGTGTACGTGCCCAAAAAAACGTTTCACATAATATGAAACGGAGGAAGTATTTGAAAAAATATTTACTAATTAAACTAGTTGGCATATATACGAGAAACTCGAAGTTGATCTCTTAAAAGCAATTATAAACAAGGACAATTTATGATAGCCAATGTAACTTGTGTAATATGGACCATTCATTTTAAATCTTATATCTACCCCATTCAATAAGTTGACTTTGTAATTGTATTTAAATTGATACTTCCTCCATTTCTTTTTACTTGCAACTGTTTGACTTTTACACTATTCACAAACTCTACTTAATTTATCTTTGGTGATTTATATTTAAGGAAAAACATATTCATGTGGGATCTTGTTAGATTCGTCTCAATCTATATATCTTCCGAATATCTATTACTTTTCATAATTTTTAATTACCGGTAATTAATTAAAGATATTAATGGTTGAAGTTATGCATTGACAAGCAAAGTTATTAAAATCGCGATTCAAATCTTAAAATCTTACGATTTTACGATTCAAAATATAGTAAACGATTCGATTCACGATTCTAGACGATTCTATACATTTTTGTTGACTAGCGAAAATCTCGCAAATTTAAATCATGCTAACAAAGCAAATAATAGATATATATTGTTAGTTATTGCCAATATAGTGGGTAAACAACTATTTTTTCTAATTTTTAGGTCTTTTAACTTATAATTTTAGCATATTCAATGAAGATTGAGCGCAATATCTTGATTATTCATGTTTGTAGAATCTTACGATTCTACGATTCGATTTTACGATTCGATTCTAAAGGTCGTTTCCGATTCAAACTAGAATCTCGATTTCAACAACTTATGACAAGAATGAAAGTCAAACTGTTGCAAGTAAAAAGAAATAGATGAAGTATACATTATACTCCCTTCGTCTCCCAAAGGATTTTCGATTTCTCAATTCTAATCTTGGTACTATTCATAAGTGAAGATGATCTTCTAAATCCTTTCCAATATACTATATAAGAAAAAACATCGTCATGTGAGGTCTTGTTTGATTTGTCTTAATGAGTACATTACAAAATTCAAACTTTTATAATTTTTATTAGGCAAATACTAACGGGAGCCCCCGCGGCGTTAGATAACACTAATATATCTTACCTATATTAATCCTAGTTCCAAAATAAATTACTTTTTAAAGATAAAATACATTCTATTAGAGAATAAAAAAAAGGAATAGGTTTCTTCCTTCATTGGCGGCAACTCTACGCGGCTTCACGGTTTCGGATTGTTTGAAGAACAATCATCTTAGGCATACCATAGTGAAGGTGATCCAGGGCCGTTCCTGACATTTTGTAGGCCCAGGGAGAAATAGAAATTTAAGGCCTCTTATATATAGCCATATAGGTAGTGGTGGAGCTAGGATTTCACTACCAATAATAATTTTTTTAGAGTAAGTATAGTATTTTATGTAAAGCTATGTTGCTCATACTCGAGTACCCATGTCTGACACGGGTACGTGCCCAAGTGTCTGACTCAGCTATTTCTTGGAACTTTTTTGAATTTTTTGGCCCCAAAGAAAGTGTCCAAGTGTCCCAGCCATGTATGAGTGTCGAGGTTCCGACACGGGTACTTGAGGTGAAATGAGGAGAAAGTAAATATTAATTTGAAACTAAAACTTATTAATCCATAGCATATTAGTATGATGTTAAAAGAAATAAGATTAAGTCTAATACATTTGGAGTACAATACTAATAGACTAATGCTAATGTTTAAAAAAAAAAAAATTAAAATTAATAAAGAAAAATGTAAAAAGAAGTGAACTAAAATTTAAAAGCAATTACCTTACATGTAAAGGAATTTTAAAGATGAATTAAAGAAGAAAAATGTAAAAAGAAATGTTAAAAAAACAAACTTTATATCTCATGGGATTTGAACTCAAGTCTTGTGGGTGAAATAACACACAACTAACCATCAAACCAAACTAGTATTTATTGCATATAATTGTTGTTGCTTTCCTTTATTGAAACTCCTTCAAAAAAAACCAAGCCCTTTTCTTTTTTTGGCCCTGGGCGGTTGCCTCTCTAGACAACCCAGGGCCGGACCTGGGTGAATCTAACAAATTCTCATATTCGATTGCGTAAATTGTGAGTCATATTCTTCACATATCTACTTGGTATGTATCAAAGTATTTCCCCCTTTTTTCGCTTTTTTTGTGCCATGATTGAGTTTAATTTGCAATACCATCCTGAAATAGATGATGATGGGATGGTTCAATTTATTTTGTTGATGTTCTTGATGATTGCATATTGTCAATGCTAATAGATGATGATTAATGGGCGGGTTTAATTTAATATGAAACTGTATAAAATTAAATGAACTCCCAAGATTCTAACTTTTTGGTTTATTCTGCAAAGTTACTGATTTTGTAATTTGATATCTTTCTGCATGTGATATGTGGTAGTATTATGTGCATAATTTGTTGCACGTCTCCGCATTCGGGCGTTCAAAAACTGATGAAGTAGCTTAGTACTGGACCATGTTATCAGAAGCAGATGTGTATCACGACTGAATTATTAAAAGAGGAACTGCAACTAAATATGGGTTTAATTTGATGTGCTTTTGTAGGTTTCAATGTATATAACACTAGCAATGGACGCCATGATTGCTAGGTTTTTTTGGGGTAATCATCTGTCCTCGGGGATAGCCTGGCGCAAAAAGGATATTCTTCATCTACCTAAAGGAGCTGGTGGTCTGGGGATTCGGAGTGTCGCGATTCATAACCAGGCCCTCCTGCTCAAGAAAGTTTGGTGTATTCATCATAACTCCCAGCTCCTGGTTACTAAGGTCATGGCTTCCCCTAGAAGGGTCCATGGTGTCTCTCTTATCCGACTCCGCACTCTAATGAGTCAAAGTTCTTGGGGCTTTCGTGGTCTTCACAGAGCGCAAGCCACCTTGCTGGATCATTATGCTTGGAAGATTGGGCCCGACTCGTGTCTAGTCGCCTCCAAGCATAGATGGGTGGACGGACAGGTTCCTTTGTTTCGAGATAATGTCCCTTTGCGCGACATTGCTACATTGGAAGTTCGCTCTCTCTTGTTGCCTAATCAGCGGGCCTGGAATGTTCAATGCCTCCAGCATTATTTTACCCCCCAAAGTGTTTGTGATATTCAGAAGCTGGAATTACCCCTCCAGGGTAATCCCCCCGACTTCCAATACTGGGCCTTCACTGCATCTGGTAAGTATACTACTAAATCTGGGTACTTTATTCTTTCTCAAAAATAAGAAATCTGTAGCATGAACCCTCACAAGAATACAAAGTTTTTCCGTATTTTATGGGGCCTGCGCATCATGCCAAAATGGAAACTGTTTCTCTGGAAACTGTGGCATAACAGTATTGTTGTTGCCTCTAACCTTCGACGTCGGGGTATTGAGGTTCCGGAAGTATGTCAGATTTGTTCTACGGGGTTGGAAGACTGTCAACACCTCTTTCGCTTCTGCCCTCTTGCTGCTGGAACTTGGCGCACTAGTCCTCTTGGGTTTTTATCTCAATCAGCGCCTCATATCTCCTTTAAGGACTGGCTAATAGCCTGGTTATTATATCTTCGACAACAAGATGCTGGACTTAGCGATCAGCTTCCTCTTTTCATCGCTACTCTTTGGGCCATCTGGTGTAATCGAAATGATTTCATCTTTCGACAGGTCACGCCCACTCGGACACTTGTTCGTACCTCGGTCACCCGGCTTCTCCAACAACACTCGCTTTTTATCTCCCAAAGATCGGGGTTTGGCCCCTTCCTCGTGTGACCCTATGTTTCCTCCCCGGGTTTCATATCGCCAATATTGGCCAATCGTCTCGGGGTACTCCTGATGTTCACATACTGGTGTGATAGGTCCGGAAGCAAGCTACTCCTTTGCTAGCATTGCTTGGGTTGCTCGTGACACAACTACCAATGTAGAGAGCGGACAAGGCGGTGTATTTGTGCGTCCTCTCCACTCCTGACTGAGGCAGAGGCTTGCCTCCACGCCCTTCGCTGCGCTCTCGAACGAGGTTGTCAACTGACTCTGCAGTCTTGGTCGGCGGTTTGGTTTCTAGTGCTCATATTCCCCTTGCCATTCACTTGGACATTCGGGATATTCTAGCCACAGGTAACTTGCTTCAGCAGTGTCGAATCACACAGGTCGCTCGTGCTGGGGTTCTGAAGGCACATGACCTTGCTACTTCGCTCCGGAAGGCTCATATCCCTTTATTTCAGTTTTAATCTTTCTTTTGTATGTTTTCCTAATGTCAAAAAAAAAAATGTATATAACACTAATATATAAAACTCTTTCAATATAGAACTGCACTTATTGGTGGCTTTGTAGAGAAAAATGCTTGATTTAAGTGAACTCCAAACCAATTATGAAATGGTTGCATTCATGGGGGAAGCTACATTATTTGATTTTATTAGAAAAAATAGAGAAGAGGTAAATTTGGGAATTTCCTCACATACTTCAATCCGGGAACAATAACCTGTAGAAGAAAATTAGAATAATTTAGAGCTTTATCTTGAGCTCTTTGTTGGCCAAACATTTCTTAGTGAGGAAGAAGAATGGGTATTTTGCAAAAATTATGCACGCCAACATGGTTTCATCATTTGGAAGGATCGAACAAAAAAAAGAGATGGTATAATAGTCGGACTTCTATTATCACCATAGTCGAGTGCAGCCACTGAAGGACATTGACCCAAACAAGGAACAAAGAAATAGAGTATTTGCAAGATGTGATTGTGATGCTCACTTGCGTATCAAATTGAGAAGTTGTAATGTATTTTTTCCTGAAGAATGGCATGTAACTACATTCAAAGTAGAACATGCTTGGCTAGATTGGAGAAGAGGGATAAGGGGAAATTTTGCTACCAAAATTCCTAACATTAATCTGTCATATTATGTTTGCAACTAATCGTGTATGACCCAGATTCACGATCAAAAGGTTGAATATTTTTAAAGTTATGTGCTTATTGGGTAGCTTGTCATCACTTGTAGATTAGTCTTGTTTTTACTTAGTTCTAGTAGTTCGTATTATCTTAAACCCCCCAAATCTATGTAAATAAGTAAATAGTTGTATAATCTCGCGTGTTTGTGTGAATAGTATTTTTCTTAGTTAAATTTTGAGTTTAGGAAATCTAGTAGTCTCTCCGTGGGATCGACCCTTTCTTACCATTTTACTACTTGTTAATATTTTTAAAAGACTAAGATAGGTTTTGATTTAATACGGTAAATGACACGTATCACATGGAGAGTTTCCTTTTCTTGAAAAAGGTATATGTAACCTGTTCACCAAAGTGAGGAAAGCAATTTCTCGAGATGATGTTGCCAATCTAGTAGATTATTTCAAATCTTGCAAAGAAAAAAATTTCACTTCCACTATTATGTTGTTAAGGTTAGTCAGGAAGGAAAGTTGGAACACTTATTTTGGTGCCTGGCTCAGTCAGTTGAATGGTATGATAAATTTGGAGATGTTGTGGTATTCAACACCACTTATAAGATAAATATATACGACATGCCTTGTGGCATTTTCGTTGGTATGAACAACCACGGGAAGACAATTTTTTTCGGATGTGCATTGCTTCGGAACGAGACGACAAATGCTTTCAAATGGTTGATGAAGGTATATCTTCTCACATATTACTTTTTCTTATAGAAATAATGCAAAATGGTTGTGTAACACCCCAGGGGCCCACTAGTAGATATTGTCCTCTTTAGGCCCTAGCCCGCAAGTATTTGCTTTGGTGCAGAACCGAAATCCTACCCAAAAGGCCTCTACTATAGGTTGAGATATCCACCTCCATATAAAGAAGGCTTCGTTCTCCTCAACTTTTAATGTGGGATAGCCAAGATCTTAGGCACCTTCTCCCATCGTTTAAGGAGCCTGCGTCCCCGTAGGCACTACAAGACACCGGAATGGGCCCCGACTCTGATACCATCTGTAACACCCCAGGGGCCCACTAGTAGATATTGTCTTCTTTGGGCCCTAACCCGCAAGGATTTTCTTTGGTGTAGAACCGAAATCCTACCCAAGAGGCCTCTACTAGGTTGAGATATCCACCTCTATATAAAGAAGGCTTCATTCTCCATTTGCTTTCGATAAGTTTCAAGAAGAATGTTCTAGACCAACTCAATATTCAATCAGTTCCTTTGATGGGTATAATTTCACAATTAGATATTACGCGGGATAAAATAGTCGATGTCACGATGTATTTTGGGATGGAAACACTACAACGTGCTCTTGCAAGCAATTTGAATTTTCAGGGATCATTTGCAGACACATTTTGCGAGTATTTATTCAAATGGATTGTCATGAACTTGCACTAGTTCACTTGCTGACTCGATGTATCTTGATGAAAGTACCATCCCGACTCAAGTTTTAGGTGAACAAACTGCAGAATGTAATGACTTCATTGATAATTGTGGTAGTATTGGTTGTCCTTTGAAGTCAAAAACCAAAGGAAATCTTAAGAATAAATGGCAACAGGGAGGAAAAGAATTGGCAAAGCAAACAATACATTGTTCTAAGTGCAAGAAATCCGGGGCATTATGCAAACACTTGTTCAACTGATAAGGAGAATGCTAGAGTATCTAATGATGTATCGAGGAAGAAAACCAAAACTAGTATATCTAATGAAGATTTAAACCCAGTTTTTTCAATCAAATGTTAGGTAATCTTATCCCTCATATCATTTAATGTATATATCTTATATGAGTTTCATTAGTTATTTATGTGTTTATTTTACAAATTGCATATTTGGAGATGAAAATTTTGATTTTTGCAACACTCATGATGGTCCATTGTTTAATGATAGTGCACAATCATGATGGTAGCTGATGTATCATATTTTTATATAGTTTTTAGGTGCATTTAGGTTGCATTTTAGGAACATTTAGGTGCATTACAGTGTATAATTGCATACTATTACTTAATTTGTGAAATATTACTCCTTTTGTGTGTTTTTGGTATTCTTTGATGAATTTCAGGTATTGATAACTTAATTGGAGTATCGTTGGACAAGCTTGAGTAATTAGGAGCAATTGGGAAGCAAGCTATGTTGATAAGGATCGTTTTGTATATTTTTGAGTGCAAATTGGAGCTAAAACGAAGTTGGAATTTGATTAAGGAATTGTGAAAATTGAGTCATGTTCACTCTTTTATCCATAACTTTTGACTCGATATTGATAATTGGATGATTCCAGCGGCATTGTAAGGTAGGCTTGAAGAGCTTTCCAACGATAGATTGCACGGCCCAACGAGAGTTATGTTATGGGAGATACGGGCTTCACAATTTGGCCCTGTTTTTCTGAGATCGCCTACGCGCGCACGGATTTGTCAATTCCGGCCCTTTGATGATTTATTTGGCTTTCCTTATCTTGTAACTTGGTGTCCTACTAATACTGGGAGATAAAACTTTATATTAGAGGATTTCTAATTAGGTTAGGATATCTATTCATTATTCACGTTTGACGTTGTTTTTATTTTTTAGATTTTCCTCTCTAGTTTTGCCCTAGTTTATTTCCTATTGCTATTTTGGAGATTCAAGATTGAAGATTTCAGATTCCTCTTCTATTCAAGCATTACGTATCAAGTTTTATTCTTTCCTTTCTCTTTTGTTTATTTAAGGGAAATTCTCAGTGGTAGCCTTCAACTTTGGCTTTTTATCATTGGTAGCCAAAAAAAAGTTTGATTATCAGAAATAGCCTTGAGGTTTTGGCTATACTTGAAAATGTCGCATTAACAACGATTTTTCGTTAAAAACAATTATTGAAAGGGTTATTTTTTAACTAAGTATGGTTCCATAAGCTAGAATGATATGAGTTTCTTTTATAAAATCTATTTTGCCTTCGTGTCTTATTAAAAACTTATTATTTTGATTTTACAAAAGATATGAACAAAAGAAAGTTTGTCAAGGATAATTTATATTATTTTAGACACTAGAGACCTTAATTACGATGAAAACAACCTTCTTAACAATTGTTTATGGCAAAAAATGGTTGTTAATACCACCTTTTTCAAGTATAGCCAAAACCTCAAAGCTCTTCCTGATAATCAAACTTTTTTTTGGCTACCAATGATAAAAAGCCAAAATTGAAGGCTACCACTGAGAATTTCCCTTTATTTAATTATGTTTTCAATTAGGTTTGTTGATTTTATTGTCATGATTAGTGAGTAGTCTTTTCATCTAGGATTGAGTTGAGCCCTAATATGGATTGATCATATGATTCTTCTCTAATTCCTATGTTATTGAGTTATATGTTTAGGATTTGATAAGATTGTTCTTATAGTCAATTTTGCATCTTGATTTAGCCCTAGTTTTATACTATCAACGAAAGTTGGAGTTGACATTAGGATTATTTGTTTGTTGCTAAATTGTTATTTTATTAATTGAGTTCATCAATGAACGTTGGGTCTTAATTTAGATAATATCGTCATTAATTTGAATTCTCCCATGAAAATAGGTGAGAACTATAATTGGGAATTATTTGACATTGATTCTTAATGCTTCTAATTATGTGTGTAAGTCATGAAAATAGGAGACATACATGTTAGTTAGGCCTTTTGCTATCACGAAAGTGAGCTCTAGGTATTGAGGAATGACCAAGGATTTAGTTTCGGTTCTAAGCTGTGCTTTATTACTGAGTCATAAGGGAATGTCAATCTCGCCTAAGCTATAATTGATTAACTGAGGTGTGAGTTATATTTTGATCAATTCATATTAGTGGTGATGCTTAATCTTAGTGTTTTAATTATCATATTCATCGAGTTTGTCATATCTTGTTATTAGTTTAGCTATTAGTTACATAGATTTCTCTTGAAATTTGAATTGTGTAGCTATTTCATAGTCTAAAATCAACTAGTGTTTAATCTTGCACCTCCCTGAGTTCGATCTGTATGTGCTACGACACCGTTCACTTGCGGTATTAAAATAAAACCCTAACAGTAGCTCATCAATTGCATATTTTGTGAGTCTGTTCGAGGAAACTAATTCCTGCGCTATTCATGAAAATTGCATACTTTTACTAACTACTAACTCCTATCACATCTACTTTTTAATAAAATAACAATTGATAACCAAACAACAACTTATCATCTAAAACTACGTGCATTGATAAGTGTCAAGAGTATTCTGGGACGGAGGGAGTATGTGTTTTATTTCTGTTTTTCATTACAGTAATAATTAATTGGATTCTTTTAGAATAAAATTTATTATTATTGTAAGTATTGAGAAGTCAATCTCCCCTATTTCCTTTCCTCTTATCTTCACTCTATGATTTGTCAGATTGACAACCCCATCTGATTTTCAAATGATAATTTACTTGGATCTTAATATAGAGGATTATTTTAGAATAAAATTAATTAATTATTACCACTTTTTATTTTTCAACTCGTAGAGGAGGAAGTCACCAAGAATAATATATATCTCTTAGTAAGTATTGAGAAGTCAATCTCCTCTATTTCCTTTCCTCTTATCTTCACTCTATGATTTGTTAGATTGACAATTCCAAATGACAATTTACTTGGATCTTAAATAGAGGATAAGCAAATAAACCCTCTAACTATACTTTTCCATTCATTTTCTATGTCCTCGTATTAGTTATTACCTAACAAATTTCATGGCAATCTTTCATATGCCAATTAAGCGTAATTTTATTATATGACTTTCTTATATGGCAATTAAGCCCAAAAAAGATATACATGCATATATGTACACTAACTAAATGTGAAATTTGTGCGTAGTTTGCGTTGTTTTGTCTAAATTTAAAATTTTATTACATAATATTCATCGTATGTGAATTTATATGTTCATCTAGCTTTTCAAATGAAATTGTTTGTCTTGCTCTGCCTATAATACAAACTGTACTATAGATTAAATGAAAATTTATATTGTGATGCAAAAGGATCCTTAAATAAAAAACGGAAACGAAAAGTTGCTTCTTCTTAATTTGATCAATTAAAACATAATTAAACCACATCGAGAAAGCTTGTGAATTATTACTAACACAATTAAACATTGAGATTTTGCTTTGTTTGATTTTTTTTTGATGTATTGACTACTAAATCAATTCAAATTATAAAATAAACTTGTTAATATAACCAGACATGTGTATGTGTGATCAATTAGGGGTTTATGGCTTAAAAAATTTAATATTGTGCCAATTTGTTTACAATGAATAAGTTCAATATATAGCAATATAACCATGTCATGAATCTTTAAGGCGGCGACGGGAAGAACGGAATCTGATGGAAATCAGCGCAGGGATGGAGTCGAATCTGACGGAAAGCAGAGCATGAAACACCCTCGTTGGGAACCCTCGCTGACTGGTTTGCAATTGAAGGGAGGGAGGAGAGAGAAATGGGGTTGAGTAATTAGATTTAGGGATGCTCGCGTTAAAATGGGAATTGAAGCGAGGGGTTTATTTTGTTGGGCTGCTCAAGGGCTTCGGTTAGCCCAAAAACCGCAACCCATTATTACTTATAGGGCTGCGGTTTTCGGCTAACCGCAACCGTTCACTAAAAGGACTGCAGTTTTTGAATTCATCGCAGCCCTTCGTATACGAAGGGCTGCAGTTTTTGGGATAACCGTGGCCCTTCACTATTAAGGGCTGCGTTTTTCAAAAAACACAGCCCTTGCAACGCAGCCCTTGCGTTTTTTTCCACTAGTGTTTGTAATTATAGCATGCACTTTTTAGAAGCTTTGATCAAGAGGTAATTAGATTATTAGCTTAATCGATCATATGGTAATATTTGAATATAATAGCATGTATTTAAAAATCGCTTTTGTAAAACGATAATTATTTTTATGAACTTAACTTTGTTATTAAGTTTTCACAATAAGTTTGTACAATATAGATTTATCTAAAATATTGTAATGGGTTTTTATAATTGCTAATATTTTATTTAGGTTCAACTTTATGAAATGATATTCTTTGATCCAATTAAAAGATGTTTTGCATATTGATAAATTAAGCGTAAATCATATATTAGGGGAAAAAAGAAAAAAGGAAGCCCAAGTTCTCTCTCTCTCTCAGATTTGGTACTTGTCTTCACCTCTCTTTCGTGGCAAGCTAAAAAAAGCCACAAAAAATTACAACAATAAGATTTCAATTTCTCAAGCTCAAGATGGATCCAATTTCCATGGGATTACTTTTGCACTCTTGTCAAATTCCTAATTAGTTAATTGAAAGTTTTCGGACCCCCACGCCCCAATTCTCACTGAGATCTCTATCTCTCCTATGACGTGCATTCATTTTTCGGCGCTGCTGCGTGACCCCCCTTCTATTTGCTGGCGTTGGTGCTTCATTCTCCCTCTCTTCCTATGTGCTCCACCAAAGGTGAGATCGCTGGCCATCTTCGTAGTTTTCCGCCGTTAGTTGCTGCCCGTTATTCTCTCCTTTACTCTTTTTGCGTTCTGGTGTAGGGTGTTCCTGCAGCCGTGAGCTGCACGACTGCTACTGGTCTATTACCCCGTCTCTACTGATCTTCCATTTTTCAAATTTTGAATAGATACACGAAATCACACATATAAATCAAAAAAATTGCAAATTTTCAAAACTTTCAGTAATGAATTTGACAATTTTTATTTTTATTTTAGAAACATGAAACGTACCTTAAGTCACTAAAAAAACAATTAATAGGTTAATTTCAGGTTAAAAAAGATTATATATTGAACAACGAATATAATATTAAAAATCGACATTGATATGTCAAATTTAAAATAAATCGACATTGTGGCCTAGGATTCATCTGATAGGCATGTCGCGCACCTAACAGAGATAATTGCTAACTAACCTCCTAACTATGTAGCAAGGCAAGTCAAAGTCGAATGAACAGAGACAAACGGTATCAAACAATAGGATATCTTGACTCAATCTAACTAAACACGTGACAAACAACAATGGTGAAAAGGATGATGGGCTAATACTAATATTAAACTATTGCAACTAACAATAACACACGAGGTAAACTCAATTAATAAAGGCATCTAGAATTAAGTATCCCACTAGCACGAATTTTGCATGAATAGTTCCCATCCCAATGAACAAAATCAATAGTCCAAAAGGAGTAATGCACCCTAAAAATACCAAAGACCTCTCTCGAGTACCTATGGCTACTCTAAACAAGCAATCATACCTATTCCCATGGAATCATGCAAGAAATAGACATTAAACATGGCATCACAAATGAATTCCTTGTAATCCTAGCATCTACTTATTCCCATAGAGATATTCATACTCTTGATTGAATCAACAAATCCATCTAGATTCAATTCCCATTGAAAACAAGACATGAGGAATTAATTCAATAGCATATATCCCTAGTATGACAACGAAATTTAACACAATTCAATCAAGCATGGACAAATAATCATATTAAATTGGGATTTGGGGGAATTCATGCATCAACCATTGCTAGGGTTCAACTTAACCATAGATTATGAACCTACTCACTCATACTTAGATTAACAAAGCAATTAAATAATAAATAAATAGGCATGATATTGAATAAAGAGAGAGAATTAGAAAACATAGTCTTTTACTTAAATGAAAATAATCCAAAGTAACCGGATTGTAGATCTCAAAGTTAAACAATGGAGTTTTGCTCTAAAAGCTCTCTAAAAATTGATGAATAAAACCTAAGTGTCGTGCTAAAACTAATAAAAGAGTATTTATTTATAGTTTTCTAAATTAATAAAACGACTTAATAAAATTCCGTCATAAAGCAAATCAACACGGACGTGTTGACCTGATGTTACATAAAAGTCACACGAAGAAGCAGCTACGGCATCTGAGAAAATAGAGCAACACGGACGTGTCACATATGACACAGACGTGTTGGCCTGTGCATCCGCGAACAACAAGGTTTCTGCCTTCTGGAAGAATAGGTGACACGGATGTGTCAAAAACGACGTGGACGTGTTGCCTTCAAAACAGCAATCCAGTAGCTACTGCCTGGAGTCCAGCGAAACAACACAGACGTGTTGGATATAACACGTTCCGTGTTCACTTGTTGCTTCAACCAATTTTCAAGTCCATGGTCAACTCCAACGACCCATAAGAGATCAAAGATGTTTGATTCACCTGAAAAGTTATTCAAACACAAGAAAACAACCCGTGAAGTGACATGGAAGTAGAAAGAGCCGAAAGAGTGCAATAATTAGTTCTAAATGCTCTAAAACTAAGCTAAATGAGACTTAAAATGCATCTAAATTATGAACCATTATCAACTTATCACCATCCTAAATAAAACATTAAATTTTTGTTTCCTAGCTTTTTCTTACTCTTCATCTTATTAAACTTCCTTATTGAAGAACGAAAAATGGATCAAATATGTTAATTCAATATAGGGTGTAGATGAACTCTTTATCTTCTTAAACTACAAATAAGTTTTTTCTTGAATGTTTGATTGAGAATACAACGTAGGTACTCTATTTATAAAGTTCGTTGGTATCCTATTGACATTTGTTTATTTTTATGAAATCCTTCCATTTAAAACGCGATTATAAGTTTTTTTATATAACAAATGTCGTGATTGTCCGGCGTTGATGGCGTGATTCATAACATTAATTTAGGATTTTAGTGGAAGCACAAGTTGCTGGAAATTATGGTGGATTGTATGACAATGACACGTGGAATTCTCACAAAATATTATTGACACGTGGATCTGCGCCCCAATGAAGCATGACACTTGGCATTCACTTTCTACAATAAGGGGAGAAGTTAGGAATTTATAGTCGCAAATATTTAGTAATTTTGTTCGCATATTTGATAGTCTTTTGTACTTTTGTATATTTCTTTAGTCACATGCACTACAAGAAAAGTGGTAATCAACGACGGCTAAAAGCCGACACTGATTAAAGAAAAACCGTCGCTAAATAATCAACGACGGCTAGTAGTCGTTAAACAGCAGTCGTTGTAACGGTGGTCGCTGATATTGGAATCAACGACCGTAAGGCCGTCGGTGAAAATATCAACGACGGTTTCCTGAAAATCAGCGACCGACAAAAAACCGACGGTGACACTATGTCAACGACTGTTTTAAACAGACGGTGAATCAGCGAATGTGTTTAACGATCGTTGTTTCACCGACCGTTTTGAACCGTCGGTGTATCACCGACTGTTACTAACCGTCGTTGTATCATCGACTGTTCACAACCGTCGTTGATTTCGTTGATTCAACGTCTGTTAATAACCGTCGCTATTATTTTATAGCAGTCGTTGAAATTCAAGTCCATGGCAGCATACATTACCTTACAGCGACTGCCTTGCCGTCGTTGATTTAATGTTTAGCCGTCGTTGTTGTTTTAAAATAATGTTATTTAAAATATTATTGTTCTTAATTATAATTAAACCTGTACCTGCAATTTGCACCTAAATATACCACACTAAAGTTTGTTCCTCCATCGCATTCAATTTTTTTCAATTACAAAAATATGCAATTTTGATATATATTACAATTTGCATAGATACTTGTATAATTACATTAAATAGATTACAATTATGTACACAAAATAGATCCCGGTGTCGGGAAATAAAGCAGAAGTCGGTGTTTACAAAAAATATATATCGACAAATCTAGAAACTAATAAGCTAGATGCCGATAAATATAGACACTAAATGTCTATAGTTCGACAAACTACCTAGATTAAATATATGTACGCAAAATAGATCCCGGTGTCGGGAAATAAAGTAGAAGTCGGGTTCCAAAAAAAATAACCCGACACATCTAGAAACAAAGCGAGATACCGATAAATATTGACACTAAATGCATATAGTTAGACTAACTATATGGAAACTATAAGTTAGTTACCTAGTTGCCAAAACCAAAAAAAACTACCTTTGTCAAGGGGGTGTCTCACGTAGCACTACCGCCACCACCAAACCCTGGGTCATCTTCTGGTCTGCGTTGTGGAGGGGGGCCTGGGTTGCAACCTGAGAACATGTGGCCGAAACTAGACATGTTTCTCATCATTTCCTCTACGAGGGCCCGACTTGACTCTTCCACCCGTGCTGCGACCCTTGCCTCCACCTCTTCCATCCGGGCCGGCGCCCTTTGCCTCCACTGCGCCTCAATCTGAGAAAAAATGGACGGCTCATATGGTTGTGAAGAGCCGCCATCTCCTCGCCACGATGAAGAGTTGTAGTACAAATGATCTCCCCGACCCAACCCCGAACTTTTCCTCTTGTTCCTCCCCCCAACCTGTCTCCCCAATACAACAGATCAGGGTTCGGCTGTGACCCCTGAGTGGTACAATGATCCAGCTTCTTATTGTATGTCTCCTGCATTTGGTTAAATATACTCATACTCAAGTAATATAAAGTGGCCAAAATGGCGTATATTTAGTTCTAACAAGGCTATATTTTGTATTTTATATGAAAACTACTAATAAATACATGAAACTAACTATATATATGATGTTTGAGGTGTTTATAACTTAAACTAACTTCAAACTACTCATATTCATTTATTTTGAAGTTAAATGGCCTAAAATGCCCTCAAAAGGCCTATATTTGGTTCTAACTTGCCTATATTGTGTATTTTCAATCAAAACAACTTATAAATACATTAAACTAACTATATATATGATGTTTGAGGTGTTTATCACTTAAACTAACATCAAACTACTCATATTCATTCATTTTCAAGTAAAATGGCCTCAAAAGGCCTATATTTGGTTCTAACTTGCCTATATTGTGTATTTTCAATCAAAACAACTTATAAATACATTAAACTAACTATATATATGATGTTTGAGGTGTTTATAACTTAAACTAACATCAAACTACACATATTCATTCATTTTCAAGTAAAATGGCCTAAAATGCCCTCAAAAGACCTATATTTGGTTCTAACTTGCCTGTATTGTGTATTTTCAATCAAAACAACTTATAAATACATTAAACTAACTATATATATGATGTTTGAGGTGTTTATAACTTAAACTAACATCAAACTACTCATATTCATTCATTTTCAAGTAAAATGGCCTAAAATGGCCTCAAAAGGCCTATATTTGGTTCTAACTTGCCTATATTGTGTATTTTCAATCAAAACAACTTATAAATACATTAAACTAACTATATATATGATTTTTGAGGTGTTTATAACTTCAACTAACATCAAACTACTCATATTCATTCATTTTCAAGTAAAATGGCCTAAAATGGCCTCAAAAGACCTATATTTGGTTCTAACTTGCCTATATTGTGTATCTTCAATCAAAACAACTTATAAATACATTAAACTAACTATATATATGATGTTTGAGGTGTTTATAACTTATACTAACATCAAACTACTCATATTCATTCATTTTCAAGTAAAATGGCCTAAAATGCCCTCAAAAGGCCTATATTTGGTTCTAACTTACCTATATTGTGTATTTTCAATCAAAACAACTTATAAATACATTAAACTAACTATATATATGATGTTTGAGGTGTTTATAACTTAAACTAACATCAAACTACTAATATTCATTCATTTTCAAGTAAAATGGCTTATATTTGCCTATATTTGGTTCTAACTTGCCTATATTGTGTATTTTCAATCAAAATAACTTATAAATACATTAAACTAACTATATAAATTTTGAAAACAAGATTATAAGAAGATAGTATACCAAAATAAGATTATAAGAAGATATGGAACTCCACCTTTGGTAAGTTAAGAAAGAACAGGAGTAACCCCCTCGCACACCCACCCCGCCCCCCCCCTTTCACTTCCCCCTTCACCGACCCCTCGCACCCCCACCCCTGCCCTGCGCTCCCCCCCTTCCCAACTCCATGCACTCCCCGGCCCCCACCCCATGTGCTGCCTCCCACCCCGCACTCCCCCTCTTAACTTCCCCCCCCCTTCACCGACCCCCCCGCCCGCACCCCCCTTCCCAACCCCCCGCACTCCCCGGTCCCCCCCCCTACACTCCCCCCCTGCACTCCCCCCCACCCCTTCACTTCCTCCCCTTCACCGACGGTAACCTTTAAGCATTTAGTAAAATCAATTATTAAACGGTAACCTTTAAGCATTTAGTAAAATTTATACATAAAATTAAGCAATTAACCATATAAACTAAATTTACTATTAAAATTAAAGAATTTAAAAATTAAAGAGTACCTAGAGGCGACAGGGGTCCGGCACAGGCGGACGGCAGTCGGGCCGTGGTGTTTGGCGACCTACATTGCCAAAGTTGGGGGGAGGAGAAAGATTTGGAGTGAGTGGCCAAAATTCAAAAAAAAATTATTAAATAGGCACGATTTGGGTATTACCGTCGGCGAGAGGAGAAAGATTTGGATTTAGACACGATTGTGGTTTTCGCCACCTACATCCCAAAATCCCAACTTTTAGGGTTTGGTTTCATGAGAAAAAAAAATAATAATACAAGAAATTGAAGCTCACCGGCGGCGAAGAAGGCAGGCAACGAAGCTTCGTCCGGCGTCCATTGGTTGGAGGGAGGCGGTTTCGTCGGCGTTCGTTGGTTGGACGAAGCTAAAACCCGACTGGAAGAGGCAAATTGATTTTAACCCCACCTCGACATCAGCGACGGTTTAAGACCGTCGCCTAAGGTAAAAAAATTTCAGATTTACATTAACCACAACAACGACGGCTTAAAACCGTCGCTGATAATCACCGACGGTTAATCCGTCGTTGATTACATTATAAACAGTCGGTGATCACCGACTGCTTGAAGCCGTCGCTATATGTTAAATCACCGACCGTTTTTTTGACCGTCGCTGTGAAGCGGTCGTTATTTTAGCTTTTTCTTGTAGTGATGTACTTTTATTGGAAAACAAATAGAGGGTTTGAAGTTTATTAGACATAGATGTACTACTACAAAAGTACAAGCAGGGCATAAACTTTTTTTAATATAAAATAAATTCATTAGAGAAAGAGTCATACGTTATCTACAATAAAAGTCAATACTAACAAATACATAACAATTTTGATCAACTAAAATTCTAAATTAGCAAAACCAACATCTTTGTAGATGAATTATGCAATTTTGTATACCCTCTTTCATAACAATGTTGTATCAACATTATTGTGTGATACAACCTTTTCTGAGGGGGTCTTTCCATCTATTGTATTTTTTAAACAAAACTAAATTTGATCCAAAAATAGTAGATGTACAATTGATATCTACCACGTCATCTCACAAATCTTCATCAAAGAATCAAATTTTCCTACGAATAAATTAAGAATCTAACCCAACAACTCTCACAAAGGGAGACATAAAATCCAATATATATATATATATATATATATATATATATATATATATATATATATATATATATATATATATATATATAGGGGTAGGATCCGCTGAAAACAACTCTTAATCTGAAAACTGAAAACAGGGTAACTTTTACCACATTTAGGGCAACTTTATATATTTTAAGGGTAACTTATTTTAACTTTGATTATAGTTAAACCTATGCAGGATTCGAACCTACATCGTTGTGTATTACACAATGCTCTACCAATTGAGCTAATAGGTTGTATGAATTTCGCCAAATATATGTTAGAGAGAGGGGGTAACAAATAGCTTTAAAATAGCAACTAATAACAATACTTGGGAAACTAATAAAAACAGAGTATGCTAACTTAAATCAAGACAATTTAGAATGAACATGTCAAATAAAGCATAAGTTAGATAGATTACCTTCGTTTGGTTGAACTTGAACGTTTTTCTTCGACTTCTTGACAGGAAGATTTTTATTTTTCTTCCCTACATTCTCCATTTCAACTACACAAAACAGATACATAACAACTATACTTAAAAACAAACAAAATAATCTAAATCACAAAAGCTAACACATAATAATAAATAATCTAAATCCTAACAAAATTCAACTGTACAAAAAAAACAGAAAATCAACTTTTTCAAAAAAAAAATTACGAAAATTAAGAAATCTTGCAAAAATTCAAAAATTCATATCAATATATACGAAATTTTATCTTCTAGATCTAACAAAAAGTTCACAATAAAATTTAAAACCACTAGATCTAGAGATTATAAGAATTAAAACTCAAGAAAAAATACTGCAAGCGAAAATAAACTAAACCTAAAACCAAAAAACAATTGAAAGCTTACTTGGATTATCAATTGAGGATGAAAAACGCTGCAAACAGGAAGAAGATTGAGCTTCCTGGAGAGAAAGAACGTTCCAGAAGAGAAAGGAAGGAGAGAGGAGAGAGGAGAGAGGAGAGAGAGTTTTTGGGTGAAAAAAATGCGTTTTAATTGAACGGTATTCACCGCACGATGAAGAGTAAACAGTCCGATTAGATGAATTGATTTCTGTCCGCACGATGAAAGATCAACGGCTGAGATTTATTATTTTCAGTTTTCAGCCTAAAGATGGTTTTCACAAGATCTCATCTATATATATGGGTGGTACAACCAATAGAGAGACATACTGAAGGAGATTTATTATTGATATGAGAAAAAAAAAATGAGAGAAAAACAAGATAATTGGGGTTTAGCATCAACCAAAAGGTTGGTGGCAGGCTAGTAGCCCCTAAGTCGATAAAGAAAACTAGGGCTTTAAGGGAAAAAAAAGGATAATAGAGCATTAAGTTTATTATTATTATTATTATTATTATTATTATTATTATTATTAAAAAGGTGAAATCCATACTCCAAGTATCTCGCCACTAGAACTTATCTTATCAAACGAGTAAATAAAGCATATTGTACAATAAAGTAAAACAACCAAGTATTATGCATGATGTGTTTCTTGAAGCAAGAATCACAATTTTAGGCTCTTATAAGGTTGTAGTTTAGTTTTCTTGAATAATCTTGGATGTGTTTAAGTGTTTCTTTAATAATCTTGGAACTAAAGATTGGTTCTTTGGTGTTCTTTGTATGAAACGTGGAGTATTTAATGGTTCTTGGATGGATCTTGGACGAAGAAAGGACGGGATCGGATATGGAGATTATCAACTAATACAAGTTGATGATCACCTAGGTTTCGTGCTTTATTTCACAGTGAAACTTTGCTTTCACAGCTAAAACAATAATTCCCAATTGAATTACTTGATCAAAACACAACAACTATTAGGAAAAATTGTCAAAAATAAGTTAACCTTTATGGTGTTTTCTTAAAATAAGGCAAACTTTCGATTAACTTAGAATAAGCAAACTTTACACTCACTTAAACTTTAAATGAGTTTTAAAAAAATGCGACCTACAACAGTAGGTAATAGCAGGTAAACCTGCTGACGTGGCAATTACCATTGGTTTTTTTTTCATTTTTCTTGTTATTTTGCCTTTGAACCCATTAAAAGCCCAAAAAACCTCCCTTTCCTAACCTATTCTCTTCTCCATTCTCCCTCCTCAACATTTTTGATTTCCTCTTTGTATCATTTTTCCCTTAATTTTTTTAAAAATAAAATCAGCCCTTGAAGCTCTCTGATCCTCCTTCTCCTCCATATGTATACCCCTCCCCTTCCAGTCGCCCCCACCTGACCACCACGAAGAAATTCAATAAGATAGATGTTAGAGGCACTATGACGAGGAGAATTGAAAATATAAACAGTATGACAGAGATAAAATTGAATTTGATGTCCCTATTCCATGAGTAGCATATATCTACAGAATGGCAGAAGTATTTCTGGCTAGTGACGATTTTAGTTGAGGTTGGATTAACTATATGGTTTGATGCACTGTTGCTGTAGAATTTGAACAAGGCAAGGTCAAGCTAGTTCTCAAGTTTATGTGTCCCTCCTTGCCATATCTTATCTTCATTTCTCCAACTTCTTGCAACCTCAATTCGGCTTTATCTGAGCTATTTCAACCTGGAGAACTTTTATTTAGAAAGGAATTATGCAAATTAGACAGTGCATCGGACTTGAATTGGGGACAGCATGCAATGGCTCCCTGTTTATTAGTTGTTTAGATAGTAATAGGATGCTATGACATCTTTCTTATGTGACCGAAAAGTCCACATTTTAGCTAGTGCTTAGGGCCACTTTTGATCTGAAACAATGGCGTAAATGAAGTTTAAGGAGTAGGTCAGGACTCAGGAGTTAAAATGTTAGGTTTCAAAGGAGAAGAGAGAGAAAATGGGTGGACAGTGAAAAAGTGGAAAAGAAGTCAAAAGGTTAGAGAGAGATGGACTCAACCTGTCATGGGTAAAAATACTCATTTAAATTGTAAGTGAGGGTAAAGTTTGCTTATTCTAAGTTAATCCAAAGATTGCCTTATTTTAAGAAGATGGCGCAAAGATTAACTTATTCTTGACAATTTTATTCATAATATCCGAAACATATATATAATACATATATTCCTAAACCAACTTAAATTAGGAAACTCTAAAAGATTAACATAAATAACAACTACATATACTTGGGGAACAAGTACTCCTTCACAGCAGGCCTAACTAGAGAAGCATACGCCTAACATTAATTTAAACAACACAAATTAAACTAAGGCCTAAAATAGGAAAAACCCTTTTAAGTGAAAGGTAAAAACCTATAGGCAAAAGAATCCTATCACAAATAAAACACCTAAATTACATAGTTTCCTAACAGAATTAGGAGACTACCTAATTTGTCCTCAAAAACTAGGATGTATTTATTGTAGGAGAGCTATCCATGCACGCGTCATATTACCATCAAACATATGGTACGATATTAATAAAGTAAACAACATAGAAGTGTATGAGATAGATGGGTCCCATACAAGTTACTACAATCCTGACTTAATAATATACTTCATCCGTTTTTTTACTTGCAGGTGAGAATGAACGGAGGAAGTAAAACGAACGAAGTGGTGTAGTTGGAAGTTGATTCACTGAGGAAAGGCCTCAATGATGGATAATGACATAATAGTAGGAAGAGGGGTGATTTTGAGGTGAGTGAAGCCTGCTTCTATCAACAATTTCTTCCATTCATCTTCAGTCCTCTCTTTTCCACCAACACAATCTGCCATCAACCAAAGATCACAACCTATGACTGCGTCGTCGAACAAACCTTTTCCATCAGCATGAAGAATTACATCCACAATTATCACCTTCCCTTTCTCTTGGGATAATGCTTTTTTACAGTTTTTCAGGATCGTTAAGCACTCCTCGTCCGCCCAATCATGTAAGATCGACTATACGTACATACCAATTACCAAAAAGAATATGTAATTAGTACAACTGAATAAGTGATTAAATTGCAAAACATTACAAATATTATTGGAGGGAAGATTTGGATACTTTTATATTAGTTTCTTTTTGAGGGGATACTAGTTTATTTAGAGGTGGCAAATGGGTCATACGGGTCGGGTCATAAACGGGTTAACCTTGTGTTCGGGTCACGTTCGGGTCGGGTCCATTCGGGTACTGGTCAATTCGGGTCCATAAATATTCAGGTTAAATCGGGTCGGGTTAGATCGAGTCGGTTTAAATCGGGTCGTGTTAAATCTGGTCGAATTGGCCACTGCAAAACAAATTGGAATAAAAGTTCAGCAAAAACAAAAAGGCAGTAACAATTAACTTTCCCTCTAAAGTCTAACCATTGAATTTTCCCCAAATTTCACATATCTCCCTCCAAAAAAATAAGAATCAGTATTCTCAATTCATAGCAACTTCACACTATGGAACATCTAACATGAAAAAATATCTTGATAAATGCTCAAACTATGCTGCATATCCAGTGAGTGAATGATGATGGACATCTACCTGTGTTCGATCAAAAAGTCTATAGAGAGTTGGTTTCGGGTCATGTTCGGGTCGGGGTCAGGTCGGGTTTGTTTCGGGTTTCAGGTCTATTTCGGATCATTACTTTCGGGTGGAGACAGGTCTCGGGTATTTCGGGTCGGGTCTATTTTGCCGGCTCTAAGTTTATTAGTATTAATGATATATGGAGAGTCAAATTTTAATTAGAGACAATTGATCAAGCTTAACCATGTACAAAAAGCATAAGGGTTATTCCAAATCACTTCTGTTTTTTTTCCTTATTGTAAACTTAACGGTCCCGGTATTCCGTTCAAAAATGTCAAATAACTGACGATAAATATGTGGAATGACCTTTATAATTTATATAGTACATGAGTATCATTTTTAGTATTCTAATGACGAAGGCTAATAATTAATTCGATGTTTCAGCAAAATTAACTTTTAGCTCCAAAAATGTAAAAGTGGCCTTATTTTTAGAAGGAAAAAAAAATTTCATGTCTACGTACCTTAAAGATGATAGAATCTGCGGTAGGAATCTCCTTAAACATATCACCACCAACATGCGTAACACCAGGATATTGTGGGGCAGTTCCAACAACATGAGGGAGATCAAAGTTAATTCCTTTGATATGAGGGTAAGCCTTAACAATTTTGGCAATCATCCTTCCAATTCCACCCCCAACATCAACAAGAGTACCTTTAAACCCACTAAATCCATCTTTATACCCTTTAACAACAGCATCTAAAGTAGGTTTAGTAGCAGCTGCCATCCCAATGTTAAACATGTTATTAAACTCAGGGTCCTTAGAAGCCCTCTCCCAAAAGGACTGACCATAAGCCTTCTCAAAAGGGGTCCCACCCTCCTTGATCGAACGGCTAATCTCATACCATGCATTTATGATCCAAGGGTGTGTGAACGTTAGAAACATAGGAGCAAGGCTTAGCTCATGATCATGTAAGAGCCACCTAGAGATATTGGTTAGGCCATACAATAATTCTTCCCCTGATGATTGATTATAATCAACGGTGAAGATGTTCTTTCGGACAAGCATCCGCATGACACGTGCAAGGCACGTGACATCAGGGGACGGAGACTCGAGTTTCGAGGCTATTTGGGATAAGCTCATTGGTTGGCCATGGGAGTGTATAATATCCGCAATGTGGAGCTCCACAGCAGATCTTAGGGCAAGGGTATCTGCGTATGCAAAGAGGTGGTTGTATACCTCAGCATGGGCTTTGAGGAGTTCAGCATCCTCATTAACATTTCCTAATACTATTTCTTTGCTCCCCATTTTTTGGTCACAATTAATAGTATTGGATTATGTTGTTGTGAGTTATGCAGCTTCATTCATTAGTCTATTTAAAGAAACCAAGCGTAGAACTTTTCAACGAGCTTGCTACTTGCTAGGATATATTGCCATGCACGGGATGCAGCTTACTAACTTAGACTTGTACAAGGAAAATGAATACATTAAATAAGCATCAGTTTCCAATCGAGAAAAAACAAATGTAATGGCAATTGGAAAGCTGATGTCTACATCTGTTTGATTGAAATTTAAACGCGTTCTGGATTCTGCTTGAAAAAGTAGTACACAAACAAAGAAAATATTATTGGTTCTTTTAGTCTTCATGTGGAGTGAGCTTAAGAGAGAATCTTGGGTAGGTTGGAGTCTAACTGCCATCTATTCTAATTTTTTTTAATTAGATATAATAGATATATTTTATTTTATTATATACTTACTTTCTTTGTTTTCTCAAATTGTACGTTATTATACAATGTTTGTGGATTTCTCTTAGTGTATATTTTCGAAAAGGATATACATATTCTTTTTATAGTTTTTAATCTAATAAATGATTATAAATATACTAATAACTGCCAAAGTTGTACTTTCACAAGCGTGCAAGTTAGATTGTTGCAAATTTTAAGAGACGGTGGACGCATACATATAGACTTAATTAATTGTAGCATAAATCGACAATAATGATACAAAACTCAACAAAAATGATATACATTAATATCATATTTGTTAATGATATAAGTCTATGATAAGATAATATATGAATAGGTATAAATTTATAAAGTCTGCTCAAAATGACATAACATGCAACAATAATGATACAAACATAAAAGAAATGAAATGATAACAAGTCAACAAAACTGATATCAACAATGACATGAAAGAATATAATATGAAACAAATCCAAAATGACATGAAACAAATTCAAAAATGACATGAAATATATTTTAAAATGGCATGAAACAGTTCCAAAATGATATGAAACACATCATGACATGAAAGTGTTTTATGATGACATGAATAAGTTATATTAGTTCGCACATGTGAGATTTTGTTACACAATAAGTTATAGTGTAACATGTTGACACGCTCCTTGTAAACACGTCAAACATAACCTAAACTACCCAATAATATAAGGCAAGCAAAGGGTCGAATTCACAAGGACTAAGGGAAACACTAATAAGTATCGACTTCTAATAAGCTAGGCCAAGTCTATTTTTTTGAAGACTTATAGATGAGAACACAGTAAGAAAAATGACATTGCAAGGGTATCCACCAATCAACTCATTCACGCACCAAGCAATCACAATGGAAAATCAACAATGGGGATCAATTGAGGGGAATTGTTCATCCATTGATACTTTAACCACTCACTCGAGCTAGCTAGATTAGCCTAGTCTCCTACCGAAAACCTATTCTCATGGTTAAGGCATTCAACCAAGCATACATATTTATAAACATGATGAACACAAACACGCATAGATAGTCTCCTAAGCTAGGTAGTCCCTATTCTCATGGTCCTTCAAGCCTAATAATCGATTTGACGCAACCCCTTAATTTCATCTCAAGTTCCTTCACTAAGAGTACCTAAATTATGCTCCTATGATGGGCAATCATCCAAACATTCATGAAAATATCAAATCAATTAACCCAAATTAAAACCCAATGTTGAATTTAGAGGTTCATGAACTCATCAATGGTTTCAAATCCTTTTCAAAGAAATAGCTACTCACAAATCATGATAATCATAAGATAAAAACATTAACAACTAAAGATCATGACAATTAACATTAATCTAACACTAAACTAAGCAAAACAAAACAAAACACATATAATTAAACTAATCATAAATAAATTAATCTAATGAAAATAATTTAAATAAAGTAATAAAAGAGGAAAGAGAAAAATAAATGCTCATGGATTAATTGTTGCAGCTTCAACACATGTTGTCACCCTTGAATCTCAAAATTTTCAAATTCTTTTTGAGTTTTCTCACTTTCTCTCTAACCTAAGCTACGGAAGCTAACCCTCCTTAAAACTCTAAAAAAAACTACCTCCCAATGATAAGTGGTGAGTAATAAATTAGGTTCTAGAATATGACATAAATTTGTCTTAAATAGTGCTGAAGTAAACTAAGCATAATTATAAATTAACCCCCGTTCAAAAAGAGGATTTAAAAAGAAAGATTTCCGGAAAACAGGAGACCCGGGCGGTTTGGATTGACCCGAGGCCTCGGGTTGATAGTGAATCGGGTGGGTCAAGTCTGGCCCAGGCGGGTCAGTCCAACATAAGTGAATTTAAGCTTTTCGCAAATCGACCCGGGCGGTTAAGTCCGACCAAGGTGGGTTAGACCGGCAGTGCACCTTCGAAAATGGCCATATCTAGGGGGTGGCAATGAGTCGAGACAGCTCATGAGCTACTCAAACTCGACTCGGTCAAAATTCGGTCAAATCTTGACTCGAGCTCCAACTCGACTTGAGATACTAACGAGTCAAGTCGAGCTACTCAATACTCCACTCGAAAAACACGTGAGATACTCGAAGAATATTTTATATTTTTTAAAGAAAGTTTTAACTTTTTTTCTAAAAAATACTTGAACTTTTCTTTTAAAAAAATACTCCCTCCGTTTTTTTTAGATGTAACATATTGACTTTGGGCACTATTCATCCAATACACTTTGACCATTAACTGTTATTTATACATAAGAAAAAAAATAGTCATGTGGGATCTTGTTTGATTCGTCACGATATACACTTTCCAAATATATATTTTTTATAATTTTTACTTTTATACAATTAGAGATATTATCGGTCAAAGTTGTGCCTCGATAAATGTGAAAAGTCCAATGTTACATCTAAAAAAACGGAGGGAGTACATAAGAAAAAATACATTAAATGACTAAAAGGCAAAGTGAAGGAATTTTCCTAAAAGAAATAGAACTAAATCAACGGATGAGATATAAAGAAACCTAAGAATTAAGATCTTAGTCGTCCGTTATGGGCAAGCAAAGAAATAGCAAACCCTCTCTAGGTCTAAGAGTCATAAGACTCAGAACAAGCAGTCACAAGGCTCAAGGCCTCTTCGGCTCTCCCTCTCCAATCTCCATCTCCCTTTGCACCAACCACCAACAAGATCCACCTGATTCACTCCGCGCTGCACCACCCATCTCACTCAGCGTTGCACCACTTCCCAACTCAGTCAACAGCTCGACGTTGCAAGCCTGCAACACCATGACACCACCTCACCACGACGCCGCACAACCTGAACTAGATTCATGTAGTTTTGAAATTTCTTGTTCATAAAAAATCCACAAAGAATGCAGTTCAAGCATTATTTATTAATTAATGAGTTCGAGTTCAAGTTTGAACCGTTTCGAGTTCGAGTTTCAACCAAGTTCGAGTGCGAGCTTGAACTGAGTTTGAGTTTGAACCGAGTACGAGCTCGAGTTCGAGCTCGAGTTTGAGTTTCCGATCGAGTTCGATTTGAGCTTGATAATTTCAAGCTCGCGAGTTTTCGAGTCAAGTAGAGTTTAGGTATGAGATTTCGAATTCGAGTCAAGAATAGTAAAAATCGAGCTCGACTCGCCTATTGCTAGCCCTAACGATATCTCACTCATTTTTCATTGAAAATGGGCTTGTAACCATCCGTTGGAAAGCTATTGAGCCATGCTTTCATCTCTAACTTGAATCACTCAAAAATCTTTTGT
Organism: Beta corolliflora; assembly: GCA_947648045.1. Lineage (NCBI taxonomy): Eukaryota > Viridiplantae > Streptophyta > Magnoliopsida > Caryophyllales > Amaranthaceae > Beta > Beta corolliflora. The sequence continues at coordinate 79,377 of CANSZD010001455.1, forward strand.
GTGCTAAAATTAATATCCATTCGAAGTTGACCCTTGCGCGCAAACCCTTCAAAAACTTCTTGTGTTTGCCTCCATGCACTAATCTATGCTCAAAAACTTCTTGTGTTTTCCTCCATGCACTAATCTATGCTCGGTCATGCTTCCTTGACCATCCTCTTCGATCCTAATATTTGGGTTCGTTCAAACACCCTTTCAGCATGCTTCTAAAACCTGAAGTGAGATAAAAGTACCCAAAGAAAGAGCATACAAGGAAGAGAACTACACAATTAAGTAATTAGCGAACTAACAAAGCTAAACTAACTCAAATCCCTAAAATACTAACTAAAAACTACAAAAAAAGTAAGAACATAAACAAAGTATCACATGTTAGGCTCCTTCTATCTCCTTTAAATTCATTACTCTCAATTTAAACTTTAAGTTAAACTAAACCCTTTATAATTACAACATTTCCTTTGTATGAAAGTTTCAAATTAGTTACAACATTAATTTATTTGACAATATGCTCTCTCTATCTTTCTTAGCATCACACGAGTTCCTCTATTTTTCCCTATCTCCCTGCTTTTTACATGCATATTTTGAAACTTATATTTTCTCCTATTTTATAATATTGATGAATTTTCCTAATCAATTTCAGGATTTTTTGTCAAAAACTACATATTAATTGCAACTTTTTGAAAACAACTACCTAATAAGTCTAATTTTTAAAACAACTACCTTTTATCACTTTTTTTTGTTAGCACTAAGAATGCACAAGCAAACGTTAGTAATTCCGTCTGGTGGGCCCCACTTGACAATTCCCTTAACTACTTTCCCAATTCATTCGACATCCCTCTTCCCCAGTTCTCTTCAAACACCATTCTCTCTTATCTCATCTCTTCACATCACGCCATTCTCTCTCATCTCTTCCACCATTCAAATCAGTTGAAGAAGACCAACAAGATTCATATTGTTCATCTCGTATATGAAAATCAGGTAAATGGTTCCTACTCTCCATAAATTTCCTACTCTACTATTAATGGTTGTGAATTCCCCAATTCGCAAGAAATTAGGTTCTCAAATTGGGGTTGTGAAATTTATCAAATTCACCAAATTGCAGTTTTATTTAAGGATTTTTTGATAAACCTTCATGATTTTAACATTGTTCAATTTATCTTTGGAAGGATGTCAACCAACACTTACCAATCAACTCATACATTGCCCAGTAAGTGCGACTGTGGCATCCCACCAAAGATGCTAACTTCATGGACTACGAAGAACCCAGGTAGAAGTTTCCTTGGGTGCATATTCTCTGATCCGAATAGAGGTGAAAAAGGTTGCAATTTTTTTCATTGGGTGGATGATGACATTTTAGGGTGGCAAAGGATTGTCACAAATAAGTTATTATTGGAGAAGAAGCTCCTACAGACTGACATTGGCTTTCTAAAATTGGAAGTGTCGAAGTTGCAAAAATTGCAAATTAACTCTTTCCAACGAGAAGCTGATGAAGAAATGCAAGAGCTTATCTTACAATGTGAAGAAAAATGCAGGGGGTCAGGGACACCTTCTTTTACTGATGTTGATGCTCAATGTACTGATGGTGTGAGAGAAGAATCAATGATGATGGGGGCAATCTGCAGTTCACCAAGTAAAAGGAAGGAGAGAGAAATTTTTTTTGTTGACAATTGAATATTGGAGTATAAGGTTGGTGGTTCTAATTCAATGAAGGGGGGAAGAAGACAAACCCACGACAGTAAAATGGAGGGAATTGTCAAGTGGGGCCCACCAAACGGAATTACTAACGTAACGTTTATTGTGTATTGGTAGTGCTAACAAAAAAACCTGATAAAAGGTAGTTGTTTTAAAAATTAGACTTATTAGATAGTTATTTTCAAAAAGTTGTAATTAATAGGTAGTTTTTGACAAAGAATCCTAAATTTTACGATCGTCTAGAGATTGGCTTGGTATACCACATTAACATCAATTTCCAGAGTATAGACTTGAGTACTTGACTAACGCCAAGAAAATTTGCTTGACAATTGCAAACCAACCACCACCCCCAAATTCTAACTTTTGCTTGGCGGATAGACAACAATCAAGAAGTGTGGTTAAAGAAATATTTCTTACACCCAAAATAAACCCAATTGTTGGTTGCCGCTTGACACTGGACATGGACTATACTGACGACTGACAATAGTACTGTGAATATAGTTAAAAAATTAACACTACCAATCCCGGTCGTTTTACTTTAAAAGGTGTTAACTTTTGATTATCTCACAGCAGTTCCAACTTTGACGGCTATCTTTCCAAAATGATTTTTTAAGTACATTAGCTTAATCATTATATCAGTTAACTGTAACGTAGTAAACTCATTCATTAAATTTGGTTATTTTTTAAATAGAGGGTTATTGGATGAATGTCATGTGTTTTAATTAATGAAGGACCATTCTAGGAAGAGATCCTCCAATGTTAGAACAGCTATGAGAAAATTAAAAGTTTGGACCTTTTAAAACAAATCGGCCATAGTTAGGATCGCCAATGTCAATTTTTCTATAGTTATCCTTTCAAAATTCAAAGTTGGTCGTAAGGATAAAACACATGACACTCATTCAATAACCCTTAAAAGTTTGGACCTTTTAAAACAAATCGGCCATAGTTGGACTAGAACCATTAAAATTTTCTAGAGTCGGTTCCAGAGGAACCAGAACCAGTCTGATTTCAGTCAAAAAATGCCAAACTCCTAGTCAATTGACCCTCCCTTTTTCCTCCTTAATTATATGTGCAAACATTATGTAAATGTGAATGACTTCCACGCACACAGAGGGAGGAGAAAAAGGAGGGTCAATTAGCGGAAGTTTGACCTTTTGGCTAGAACTCGACAGCATATGTAATACCACATAAGTAATTGTCTATGCAAAAAAAGCCTCTATAAACTATTATTCAGATAAACATAATTTTGGAGTTTGAGAGTTTATTTTCACGCTTTCTAAAACACAACTTTGACCACTAGTATTTCTAATTATTTAATTGTAAAAATTATAAAAAGTTAAAATAGCTATGTTTGGGAAGCACTCCAAGTAACTTAAATGGTAAGGTGCTGAAATTTTTTAAGTGATTAAATGATTAGCAGAGTTTGAAAAGTAGCTTA
>CANSZD010001455.1:90000-117500 GCA_947648045.1 Beta corolliflora
TCTAATTATGTCAAATTATATAATTGGTCCATTTGAAGATTATGGAGAACAATTTTAAAAATGTAAGATGGATCATCATACAATTTAAATTAGTTAGATTTGCAATTTTTCCTCTTAATTGAGATTGGATCATTTAATTCATATACTATGATATATTGGGCCCAACATGCAACATTTGTAACATTGGTTGCTCATTTTATTCAAAAAAAGAATTGTGGAATTATTTATGAAAATTATGCATAAACATCTCCATATTTTTCATTAATTGAGTGATGTAATAACTATTTACAAAGAAACTATTATTACAACAATATGTACAAATTCTATGATCTATACAAATCTTCAATCTTGATCTTCACCATGATGTTCCTTGATCTTCATCTTCTTGAAAGGGCTTTGTAATTCATGTTTGTTTGTAAACTTATGAAAATTAAAGATTAATTAACTTCATTAATTTGATATATTTTTATTTTTATTGATTTTTATTTGCATAATAAAAAAAAGTCATTTTAAGAGAAACTTAAAATTTCATGACTTTTAATTAAAATTTTCGTGTGAAAAGAAAACATTTTTTTATGAAAGTAACAATATGTACAAATTCTATGATCTATACAAATCTTCAATCTTGATCTTCACCATGATGTTCCTTGATCTTCATCTTCTTGAAAGGGCTTTGTAATTCATGTTTGTTTGTAAACTTATGAAAATTAAAGATTAATTAACTTCATTAATTTGATTTATTTTTATTTTTATTGATTTTTATTTGCATAATAAAAAAAAAGTCATTTTAAGAGAAACTTAAAATTTCATGACTTTTAATTAAAATTTTCGTGTGAAAAGAAAACATTTTTTTTATGAAAGTTGAGTTAATCACTTTATTTCATTTTTCAGATTGCACTTTTGTTCTTGTACTGACTTATAAAAACCATAACTTTCTATAAAAAGTGTAAAATTGAGCATGTGATACACCTATAGATAGGTCAGTGAGTTCTTTATGTTGTGTCAAAATTTCACAAGCTTTAAGTGACAACTAGAATTATGGTGAATGTTATGCTAAAACCGATCAAAACATGATCTTTATCAAATTGGTTCCTTGAAATCCAACTTACTGAACTTAGTTTGAAGTGAATTTTGGTATGAACATTCTAGACACTTTGATGGACTAGACTGAAAATTTTCACTTGAATTGGACATTTTTAAGATCCTTTTTTCTTTATTTTCTTAACTGAATAAGAAATCAGTTTTCTCGAATTTAGTGATTTGCATGAACGGTTTTGTAAATAGAGATAAAATTGTATAAAATTCATATGAACATGATTTTTATGTTTTTGGAAAGCTACTGATGTCTACTTTAAAGTTGATATTTTTAGTTTTATCTAAATGAGTTTATTTTAAACTTTATTGACAGAACAAGCTTATGTAGTACTAGACAAAATCAGTTTTAATTTGCACAACAATGTTGTATGATTTTTAATAATTAACTATACAAAATTCTTTTTTTAGAAATCCCAAAGCCCAGTTGCTGGAAATATCTTGAACTTCATAGGAAAATATTACATCCTATAAACTACTCACATAATACCGACGAAAAATGGGATGAAGTACGAGATTGAAACTGATTATAATTACAGCATCACATTTTCTTTTTATGGAGATGTTTATGCACAATTCTACTTGAATTTTTTTATGAAAACATATTTTTTGGTGATGAACAACAACTTGATTAACAAAAATCACATAAGCACATATTTCCTAAGAGTCTCCCCATTAGAGTTGACTATTCTAGGTGGGGTAATTTAAGGTTGGGAACCTATTATTAGGACTTCCACATACCCAGATCACTCCAAAAATTAAAAAATGATAAGAGGAAACAAAGAGAAAGTTAGTATGTGATTAAGAAGATAATTAAGAAAAATAACAAGAACTTAAACTTTCCTTGCTAACTCAATGATGCACTTCCTTTTGCAAAGTTTTCTACTTTTTTTTTGTGATTTTCTTAATTTCTAAGTGAGTTTCTAAATCCACTTTATGGCTAACTTAAACCTTTTTTGGTGTTTTTTTTTCTTTTTATGAGTTTCTTTACTTACTAATTATAACTTTGCTTTCTTTTTTTGGATGATATTTTTCTTAGAAGGAGGAATTAGAGAGAAGGAGATAGTATTGAGATTGCTTAGTTGTGAGAAGTTATGAAGTTGAGTTGTCCTTTGAAAATGAAAACAAAGGAGGGTATTTATAAGGAAAAGGGGTGATGAATTAGGGTTTAAAGAAGGTAAAAAATTAGATTTTTTTCACCCAAAAATTAGATTTTTAACATCCCATATTATCTTAATGACATCACCTTAATGACATCACTAAATCCCCTCAAATCTTCCTACATCATCAAATTTATGGGAAATGCCAATATTCTCATTCTCGTTAGATTTGATTTTGATCTTTACACTAATGAGGCAAAATTCGAATTTCAGCAGATCCTAATACGTAGAAATGCATCGAATTAAAACACATGAAAGAAGTGATGACTGGACCACTACGCCAAACGCAAGAGCCTACGCTAGGCACATCACCGTGCGCACTGGCCTGCGGCTGGCGCAGGAAACTGTTGTGCGCTGGGCGCATGATCATGCGTCTGGCGCTTGATCATGTGCCTGGCGCACAACTCGAATCTTCCGAAAAAAATCCGGATTCTTGGCTCTTACACTTTGGATTTGATTCTTATTCTCACTCCTTTTCATGATTCTTATTCCTTAAGTAATTAAGAAAAGGATGTGATTGGTGGTTAAAGACTATATTCTTATTCTTTACCCAATGGATAATGACTTGACCACCAAGAAAACTGATTCCCGCCAGTTTTGAGAGACGATTAAAATTCCGGCGCCTAAACGTGACTCATTTTTCTGTTTTAATTTTCAAAAACTTAACTTAAATAAATATTGAAAACTCGTCAGATTAGAAAAGACGAGCATGATTTTTCAACAAATCATTTTATTAAAATCGGTGGCTGTAGTTATTGACTACGACTTACGGAAAATTATATTTCTAAACCGAAATTGTGTAACGAACACGTAAAAATGGAAAACCACATGACAGAATGAAACTCGCTCTCCGAGACGAAACGTGTCTTTGGCGGGGTGCGCGCTCCGCGATGTACGACGATTCTCATTATTTTTATTTCTTTTCAAAAATCTTTATTGCGAAATTTTATACATAACAGGGGTTCAAAATTTGGTTGCTTGAATTTTGGATGAAATGATGACCAATGTTTGAAAAGACACAAAATTTTGACATAATTTTTTTTATTTGAGATAACATATTCTCCAAAGAAAATAGTTATCATCAGTGCTCTTTTAAAATAATGATTTGCGACTTCTAACAACTCATTAAGTAGAAAACCTCTTTTAATTTTCTAAAATTTTGAAATGCGACTTTATTGTCGTCTTAGATGGAAAATCCCAATTAATTTTCTAAAATTTGAAGATGCGACTTTATCGTCGTCTTAAAATAGAAAATCCCAATTAATGTCCTAAAATTTGAAATGTGACTTTATTGTCGTCTTAGGTAGAAAATCCCAATTAATTTTCTAAAATTTGAAGATGCGACTTTATCGTCGTCTTAAAATAGAAAATCCCAATTAATTTCCTAAAATTTGAATTGCGACTTTAACGTCGTCTTAGATAGAAAATCCTAATTAATTTTCTAAAATTTTGAAATGCGACTTTAACGTCGTCTTGGATATTTTTGTCTTATGAACTAGTGTTTTGTTAACGTGAGAGACTCCGACAATTAACAGATTGACTCCAGTTTTTATCACAATTTTTCACTGTATTGACAAACAAGTTGTCAAATCAATGTCACTCACTTTTTATGACTCCATGTGTTATCATGTCACCTTAAATTAGGACATTGTCAGGTCATGTCACCTTAAAGAGATGCATTGTCAGGTAACGTCGTCTAAAGGGTTGACCAAAGGTTATTACCCTCTAGGTAAACTATGGTGGACCAATCATCATATGGAAATTTTTTTATCTGTTTTTCAAAAAAAAATCAGGGAATTTTTCATGCATAATGCTTATTTGCTTTATCGGAAAATGATGATCACTATATAAAATAGATTGATCAAGGTCATTATTTTGGATGATTAGGAAAATGGATTGTATCAATGTTCTTGATTCATCATTGACACTGTTTATCAATGCAAGGTATGAACAATAGTTGGTAAATTTGCCACACCACAAATGCTTGGTCATTAACCATTAGTAGGAATGCTCCTTATAATCCTATGGACATTACTCAATCCAATTATCCATGGCATGAATCATGGATGATCATTCTTCCTCCATCTATAAAAGGGCATGGTTCTTCATTTCCACATACTTCAACACAACCTGAATTTCCCTTTCTGACGATCTACGATGATTACCTTCAATGGCTCTTGGCTGATATTGGTCAAGACAATGGTTCAGACGGGCCTACCATGAAAAGGAATAGAGTTTAAGAGAAATATCATGTTTATTTTCTATGTTGTTTTTTCCTTTTTTTTTTTCTTTTTTTAGAGGCTTTATGACTTTTTATCTATGAAATGAAGTACCCCAGTTGGGATGAATAAAACTACGGTTTTTTCACCATATACCCCTGATAATTTTTTTTTTGCACCATATACCCTTTCAACTTTTGAAATTCACCATATACCCCCCACCTTTCAAAAAATACATCCACTTACCCTTTTGACTAACGGTGTAACACCCGACCCATCCGGGGTCGAGTATATTGTCACCAATGCGCATCCAGGGCCAACCACTGTCCTCAATAACCAACACAAGTTCTTCCGGCGCATTTTGTCCTCACTCACCCCGAGAAACTTCCCAGGAGGTCACTCATCCCTGGACTACTACCAGCCAAGCACGCTTAACTGTGGAGTAACTAAGGAAATAAGCTCCCTAAAAGAAAGATGCATCTTGTTGGAATGAGTAGCCTGCTAAATCCCTTTAAAGCAATCATGAGGAGTATTACACACACCCCCACTTGAGAACAGCAACACCCTCGTTGCGCCTGAGGACTCCACATATTCGGCCAGAACGACCTGTGGGTCGCCCCAGCCCGGAAACTAATCACATATTCGACACGCAGCCGGTGATATAGCCCCAAAAACCTCCCCCACTAGGCGACTAACCTTGGATTAATTATACACACCATCAGCACGCGGTCGTAGGGTTGCTCTGATACCATTTGTAACACCCGACCCATCCGGGGTCGAGTATTGTCACCAATGCGCATCCAGGGCCAACCACTGTCCTCAATAACCAACACAAGTTATTCCGGCGTATTTTGTCTTCACTCATGCGCACCCCGAGAAACTTCCCAGGAGGTCACCCATCCTTGGACTACTCCCAGCCAAGCACGCTTAACTGTGGAGTAACTATGGAAATAAGCTCGCTAAAAGAAATATGCATCTTGATGGAATGAGTAGCCTGCTGAATCCCTATAAAGCAATCATGAGGGGTATTACAAACGGTGTTAGACTTCTGTTAGTCATTAACCCCTAATCCTTCCTCTAACCCTAATTAACTAACCTAAACCTAAGTCAAACCCTAACTCTAACCCTAATCAAATACCCTAACCCTAACCACCCCTTACACACCCCCTTACCCCCACCGCACCATCACCCCGTCACCACCACCACCCCTCCCCTTCCTCCGCCGACCCCCCCTTCCCCCGCCGACTCCCCTCCCCTTCCCCGCCGACCCCCTCCCCTTCCCCTCATGCCGCGAACCCCCTCTCCTCCCCAACGGCTGCCGCGAACCCCTCTCCTCCCCAATCGCTGCCGCAAACCCCCCTCTCCTCCCCAATCGTCGCCGAACCCCCTCCCCTCCCCACTGCAGTCGTGCACCCCCTCCCCCGATTCACGAATGTCAAATACCCAAATCTGGCATTCCAAGCAACAATAATTCTCTCACGCATTTTATCGAACAACTTGCGTGCAACACAAAGCAAACCCCGTAAAATTTGCGAGAAAATCTTTCTTGAAACAAACTCCAACAATCGAAGAAGATGACCAAGGAAATTGGGTTTAATCGCACGTAAAAATTGTGTATGTGTTTGAGAAAATTCAGCCACTATCAAAGAAGAAGAAAATTGTGCGGGAAATTTTAACACAAGAACAGGAAGTCGGGACAAAATTGAAACCCAATTGGGGGGTGCACGACTGCAAGTGGGGTGGGGAGGGGGTTCGCGATAGCGCTTGGGGATGGGAGAGGGTTCGCGATGCCAGCTTGGGGAGGGAGGGGGGGGGGTCGACGGGGAAGGAAAGGGGGGGTCCGGGGGGAGGGGAGGGGGTGGTGCAGTGGGGGTAAGGGGTGGGGGAGGGGTGGTTAGGGTTAGTGTATTAGATTAGGGTTAGGGTTAGGATTAGGGGTAGATTTAGGTTAGTTAATTAGGGTTAGAGGGGATTAGGGGTTAATGACTAACGGAGTTAAAGTAGGGGGTATATGGTGAATTTCAAAAGTTGAAAGGGTATATGGTGCAAAAAAAAATTGTCAGGGGTATATGGTGAAAAAACCGATAAAATTATATGTTTGTGAGAATCATCTGCTTATGAGAAATTTAATGTGAACGCAATTCTAAACATGTGCATACCTTAACGTTAAATATGACATGCAAATTATATAATTAATCAATCGTATGACACATGAAAGTATAACATATAAAACCTTAACAATCAAAAACATCCTTGCATGTTTCATCATTTTTCTTTTTCTCCTTTTTTTTTTGCACACACTCTATGGATATCTGCGAACATATGGCATGTTTATTAAGAATAGATTTCGAGACTTGCTTTGCCCCTATAGCATTGAAAAGGATGCAGCTTCAACCCACTTTGAAAAGTAATCAATTGCTACAAGAATATATTGATGCCCATTTGAAGCCTTTGGATGAATTTGTCCGGTTATGTCTATGCCCCAACTCGAAAATGGCCAAGGAGAGGTCATATTATGTAGTGACACAGGTGACATATGATTGAGGTTAGCAAATATCTGACATTACTTGCAAGCGCGGACAAAGCTAATGCAATCACCTTCTAGGGTACTCCAATAGAAACTCGCTTCGCAAAATTTTACGAGCCAGCATCCTTCCATTCATATGGGGTCCACATTCACCCCCATGAACTTCTTCCATGATGACTTATTTTTCACTATCATTCACGCAAAGTTGTAGAGTACCATCAAACCCTTTGTGATATAGTCTGCCTTTTAGTATGAGAAAATGAGCAGCTAGTCTTCTGATAGCTATACGATCCTTCTTGCCACTTCCCTCTGGATACTGCATAGTTTCCAGAAAAGTCTTGATATCTTTGTACCAAACATCATCATCATCCTGTTGAGCCATCATGGAGACAATTTGTGCCACCGTCACTGTAGGCCCCTTTCTTTCTTCAATTAAAACTGACTGGATCTTTGTACCATTTTCCCATGTTAAATTAACAGAGAGATTGGCTAAAGCATCCGTGAAACTATTTTGTTCCCGGGGAAGATGTTTGAAACTGATATCATCAAAATAAGGGATTAACTCCTAAAGGTACTATGTATAGAGCTGCAGTCTCTCATCTATAACTCTCCAAATTCCTATTGTTTGAGATATGATGAGATTAGAATCTCTATTCACAGTGAGATGTCTTGCCCCTGCTACCAAAGCGGCTTTTACTCCATATATACAGGCTTCGTACTCAACTGTATTATTTGTTGTTGGGAAATCTAGCTTGACTGCAAATGGAATATGGACTCCTTCAAGATCTACTAACAAGACCCCTGCTCCATTACCTCTCATATTAGAAGCTCCATAAAAATACATGCACCATTGTGGATTGTCAATCAATAATAAGTACTTATCAGGGAATGCATCATCATATTCATCTCCTGAAACTGGTCCTTCTGCTAGGGCTTCAGATATGGCTTTTCCTTTAACAGATTTCTGGCTGACGCATTGAATATCAAAATCAGAAAGCATAGCATGCCATCTTGCCAATCTTTCACTAAGAATGGGTTTTTCGAATAGATATTTGATCGGATCAAGCCTCGAGATCAGATAGGTGGTATGAGCTTGAAGGTGATGCCTCAACTTCTTTGTGGCATAGACCAAAGAGATGCATGCTTTTTCCAGTGGGTTATATCTTGTCTCATACTCCAGGTATATGGCAATTTCCTTCTTTGTTCCCTCTTGATATTGGGCTAAGAGAGCTCCCATAACTGTTTCGGTGATAGTAAGGTACAAAATCAGGGGCTCTCCTGGTCGTGGCATTAGAACAGGTGGATTTGAAAGGTACTCTTTCATGGAATAGAAAGCTTCCTGACATTCCTCATTCCACTTATGGGATGCCCCTTATCTGAGCAGCTTAAATATAGGTTCACATCTCATAGTGAGTTGTGAGATAAACCAGCTGATATATTGAATTCTGTCGAGAAATCCTCTTACTTCTTTTTCTGTTTTTGGAGGAGGCAACTCTTGAATGGCCTTCACCTTTTCAGAGTCCACTTTAATGTCGTCTTGACTGACAATGAATCCCAGCAATTTCCCCGAAGTGACCCCAAACATACACTTTTGAGGATTTAGTTTAGATTATACTTCCTGATTCTTTCAAAGAAGGACCTTAGTGCAGGATTATGCCCCTCACGATCTTCACTTTTCACAATCATGTCATCTACATCGACCTCCATAATGTCGTGGATGAGGTCATGAAGGATAGTGGTTGCATCCCTTTGATGTGTGGCTCCAGCATTCTTGGACCAAAAGGCATAACTCGATAGCAGAAAGTGCCCCAACGCCAATGAAATACGTCATTGTCATGTCTTCTTGGGCCATGAGTATTTGATTAGACCATGAGAATCCATCCATGAAGGAAAGCATTGCATGACCGGTCGTACTATCCACGAGGACATCGATATAGGGTAGCAATCTTTTGGTGATGCAACATTCAAATCACGAAAATCAATGCACACCCGAACTCTTCCATCCTTTTTAGGTACAACCACTATATTGGCGAGCCAACTCGGATGCTTTACTGCCTGTATGAATTTGGCATCAAGCTGTTTATGGATTTCTTCTTTTACTTTCAGACTAGCCTGTGGTTTCATTCGGTGGAGCTTTTGCTGCTTAGGCTTACTTTCATGATGTAACGGAATGCGATGTTCCGCAATTTCTCTATTAACACCAGGCATATCAGCATAAGACCATGCAAACACATCTAATACTCTTTTAATAATGCAATAAACACAGACTAGTCAGTTGGGGAGAGGGATGAACCTATTTTGACTTCTTTTACAACATTTTTTGTACTAATATTAATTACAATGGACTCTTCCATGGGTTTTATATATGTTTCAGTTGCATTAAGTGATTCATCGTTATTAAATTCACTGTCAGAAATAACATCTTGCATGCAAATGTACTTAGATAAAGGTTCACATTCAATTTTCTCACTGTCAGAAATAACATCTTGCATGCAAATGTACTTAGATAAAGGTTCACATTCAATTTTCTCACTGTCAGAGTCTTCTGACTGGGTATGCAATGTAGATTGGCTGGAAGATGAGCTGTCAGTATGATAACCATCTGAAAGGGGTGAAAGGGTAGTTTCATGAGATGGTTGTGGAGGATGGTTTCCTAAAAATATTTTGAATTCAATAGGCCCGTCTTTTGCCTGACACTCAATACTCCACTTATGTTCAATGCTTTCGCCAGAAGGTAACATCAAAGACACTGGGTCAAAATCCCCTTCTTCAGAAGACTCAAAAGTGAAAAGTTTTTTAAGGACTCCATGTTCCAGATTATCCACCCAGTCATTTTCCTTTTCCATATTTTTTTTTGGACAAACCAGCTTTTAATTAGGTCTAGATTTCTGGCTTCATTGAAGAATATCTCCAATCCTGGTAAAATTTTCTATTCCCTCCTACTAAGCCAAGGTTCTGGAAATTCATAGTACAACTCAGTATCTCCTTGCAGGATGAACTGACTGTTAAGGGTAAGAGAAGACTCTTTGATGTTGTGAGAAGTGTTGCCCGGATCATATCCTAATCCATATCGATTTTGCTTGTCTACTATGGGGATTAGTTGCTTTATCCCCCTACCATCATGCCCTAATCCGGTTCCTTGATATAACCCATTTTCATCATGATTTGAAGATCTTTAGACATAGGTTGCATGGCAAACCCTACAAGCTCTTTGACCGCATTTGTGGATATGGCTTAGGCGTTTGTTTTCTGATGCTAATTGGTCATCCTTAGAGAAGGGACAAATTTCTTCTTTTTGGACCTAAAGGTAGAGAAAAAGAATTAAAAGAAAAGAGAAGAAAGCTACATATTGCAGAATGCATCACTGGATAGGGAAAATTTTCTAAAACGATCTTGCAATATTTTGAGTGGAATGGTCCACCTTTACAATTTTGTGTTTTTTTTATATATATTTTTTTAAAAATTTTATTTTGACTCTCTTGAATGATTTTACTATAACTGGGGTTGAAACAAATGTTTTTTTTCTTTTTTTTTTCATTCTTCCATTCCCTACTTTAGTACTGAATAAAGACATAAAATATAGAAATTAGGGCCTGTATCCCCATTGAGGTCTCGATTCAGCATTCTGAAATTGTTTCTATGATGACTGGCACCTTGAATTGTGATCATATTGCATGAAATACGATGGTTAGTTCATTTGAGTTGAACCCGAATGCTGCCTACATATCCCCATTGCTCCAGGTGCATTTTTAGGAAATCAGACTCAGCGTAGTTCGTTATTTTAGAAGGAACTAAAGTTTTTTATTTAATAAAGCAGCTGCACTCATATTGAGCTACCTACGTACCCTAGGTGTTACATAGGTGGAGTGATCTCACAGTGCAAGTGTACATGATAATGGGGATTCAAGCTGCACGTAGTTCTCTGATACTAACAAACTGAAAGATTTGTTTTCCTTTTTTTATTGGGCTAACCCCTGACATGACTTTTACCGAAGATTTTTCCCTTTCTACGAGACGATTAAGTAGCTTTGCGGTAGACAAGAGCTATGTTGGTAATATGCTTGATGCGGTAGCTGAGAGCATGACATTGGTTTGTGCCGTTACCATGCAACTGATGATAATGGCAGTACTTGTGGAGATTTGACCCTACGAGACCCGCCCCGGGCGTCTAGGAAGTGGATGAATCGACCTTGTTCAACCGGTTTGCGAAAGATATCGACTTGGGATTGCAATCGAGGATGTGACGACACCTTCCTTGCATACTTCTTTGTGGGTTGGACTAATGTTGCCTCGATCAATCGGGTTTTGAACTTTGCAAGTAAAGATCATGGCATCGGCCGGCTTCATGCCCAAATTGGCAACAATAAGCGCAGAGTTTGCTCATGTCTGTTCCAGGATAGGGTAAACAGTGCACATACGCTGGGGCTTGAATTATACCTTGGCTCCGAAGACGATCATACACCATACTCAATGGTTCATCCATCTTAGCAATAACCCTTGGATTTGCATTGGGAGTTTTAAGATTTTCCAGGGGTCGTTTTTCTTGCAATTTCAGAGTATCGATGTCAAAACCATGCTGCTCCATGTGGCTGAGGCAGGTGTACTTGATAGTAACCATGTGACGATAATAGAAATCGTTGAGGTTCCGCAGCAATATGAGCATGAACTCTCGATCAGTAATAGGAAAACGAAGTTGTGTGCGGATATGAGTGCATCTTGAACAAAAGTGCGAGAAAGTTTCTAAGGCGCTTTGACGCAAGGTGACTAGCTTCAGCTTCTTGACATTAGTTTGTTTATGCTCGAGATCCCAATTAATGAAAGCTTGGCTAGCGTTTTCCCAACTAGCTCTATCCACGTAATCCAAATAATAGTACCAGTCCAGAGCTGGTCCTTCTAAACTCTTGTCAAAAAGCATGGGGTAATCTTCCTCTGGTATGCCCCAAGGGTGTAAGGCATTCACAAACCCAACTAAGTGGACAAAAGGATCACTGTTCCCATCAAATTTCCTAAACTGTGGCAATTTACGATAATGATCTTCATGTTGATATCCTGGAAAGAGAATCAGCGACTCACTGTTCCCATTCAAAACGCAGCAATAAACACATAAAACGCGGGTTCATTAAACCAAAAACGCACGGAAAGATCATCTGTTTATCTCCAATGAACATATAAGTAATGACAACATAAATATTTATCACAATGAACATATAAGTAATTTGAAAGAACATTTTGAAGACTTGGATGAACAAACTAACATTTGAATCAACAATATGTTAATGAAGTGAACATCTGTTCATCTCCAATGAACATATAAATAATGACAACATAAATATTTATCACAATGAACATATAAGTAATTTGAAAGAACATTTTGAAGACTTGGATGAACAAACTAACATTTGAATCAACAATATGTTAATGAAGTGAGAAATGAACAATAGTATATTTGAAAAATATTTTGAAATTTGAATTTTGAAAATCAGCGGCAATTTTGAATTTTTAAAATTCGAAAACATACTGAATTTTGAAATTAGGCGAAAATGTTCAATCCAAAATTGCAATTGTTCATTCAACAGAAAGAATGTGTTTATCACACTAATAATTTTTTTATAAATGTTCATTCCAAAATTCCGAATGTTCAATAAAAATAAATAGCGTGTGTTCATTATACTACAACGTCCATCGAATAAACCTGAGATGTTTATTGGTTACAACACACAGGGTGAAAAAGTTGAGAAAAGAGAAATTGAGGTGGCCCTACAAATGTTCATTCCAAAATCGCAAATGTTCAATGAAAATTAGCGTGTGTTCATTGTAATACAATGCCCATTGGGAATAATCTTGATGTTTATTAGTTTACAACGCACGGGTGAAAAATTTGAGGAAAGAAAAATTAAGGTGGCCCCACAAATGCTCATCGAAAACTACAGATGTTCATTGGACACCGTGCGCACCTAAAGGAAGGTACTTCCGTGCGCACCTTCGAATTTTCGAAGAGAGTTGGTTCAGCACTCAACTCCACGACACACACCTGACACCCACCGCCCTACTTCAGCTTCTCTCTTCTTGTCTCCTACCTTGCTCCCCAAGGTGAATGAACCACCAATCCCCCTCATTCGACCTCCATTTTGTTCCCCAAAATTCAGCTATAAAAATCCATTGAATCTGAGCTTGAAAATCACAAAGTTTCCCTCTTTTCTCTCGGCACCACCCCATCAACACCTGTGCACCACCTCCGGTGCGCCGCCCAGGCCACCCTCTCCCCTCCTGACGCTTTCCTCCGACCATCGCAGCTGCCGGAAACCGCGCTGCACCCCTGCAGCTCCACCGCGACGCAAACCCCCTTGCTCTCCTTCTCTTTCGCTCACTCCCCTGCATCACCTGCTTGCTGCCGCACCGAAACCAGAGGCCGACGAACGTCTGTGGGCTTCTGCCGCCGCGTCGCGCTACCTACACTGCCACCCAGCTCGCTAGAGCACGGAGCTCAGTCCCCTCCCCTGCGGTACGTTCTTCCCTGCTCTTGAAGCAGAGGTGAATTATCTCATGTTTTCTTTAATTTCAGAATTTTAAGTTTTCAAAACTCAAGCTCAAATATACATATGTTGAATTAGTTTAGTTTGGGCTTAAAATCTTATTCAAGTTGTTAAAACATTTTTGATTTTGTTACCACAAATAGTTGGGCTCATATCAGATTTACATAGTGCTACAAAGCCACTTAGTTAATTGTTGGACTATTAGAGTTTAACTAAAACTGATTTGCCTAATTAAACTACCTAGTTTATTTTATACTTTGACTTGTTGGGCTAATTTTGTATAAGAGGCTAAACTGATATTATTGCAAACTTAAAGCTTTGGAAAATCCAAAAGCATTTTCAATACTTATAATGGGATTTCACGTCAACGATTTCAAGTTGAAAGTAAATCGTTTTCAAAATCACATTTGAGGTAGAATAATAGTTTTCCAAAGTTTAGCTATTGATTTATAAGTAAAAGACATTTGATTAAATTCTTAAAGCCTATAAAAGGCGACTAAGCAAGAAATATTTATTAGTGGGTAGTTTCTAATTATAGGTTTTATTGTTATTGGAGTTATGACTTTAAGGAGATTATGTATGATGATTCTTGGAGGCTAAGTTATGACGATACTTAAGGAATAAGGAAAGGAATAAGCGGTCGAGGTAACCTTTCATGTCCAGTATCTATGCATGCCCGTATACGTTATGTGCAATGATATGTTCGAATATGTCGATATGACTTTATGATAATGATTATATGATATGATTATGTGTTATATATAATGTGACATCTTATACTTCCTCCGTTCCATAATAAGTGAAACATAGGGATTGGACACAAGATTTAATAAACATCACTTTCAAAAGCTGGGCGAGCGCGGATGTGTCGTTGTGCACCGCACCCGGCCAAAGATAAAATTTCTCCTACTCTCTTTTACACTAAAGCAGTATAATGGAAGTAGGGGTCGTATCCACAGGGAAACAGGGACGAGTTTAGTACTTAGCGTGATTCGAAACCTAGATTAAGCTAAGGGCCGAGAAACCTAATAATAATTACAAAGGGGGGTTTCGGGTTGATAATAAACAAACTAAAACTAACTAGCATATAAGCAAAATGAGAAATCAATATGGAAAGATCTTGAATCCGATTAACATCCACTTCAATTCATTATCGATCCTTGAACCTCCACTCTAATTATTTCCATAATTATCTATTGTCGAGAATTAATCTCGCATTCTCCTTATTCTTAGTTGAATAGCACGATCAGCGTGACTATAAAACCCTAACTAAAGGATAACCTAGTCCGATCTCGCGTCTAAGTTCAATCCAATAGCAAAGAATAAACACAGAGAACCAAATGCACCGCTAACGTCATACAAGCGATAAACATTCAACAGTTGATTCAATTTCCCCAAGAAATAACCAAGATGATCAGATCTGAGTTACTCCCTAGTTTGCTACAAATCGATCAAAGAATAAAACAATCCGATTCTATTCTTAAATCTAGCATTAGATTAACTACACAATCAAACTAGTAACGTTCCTAGCATAATTATGCAACAATCATAAATCACAAGCATAGAAATTGAACCATAATCAAGGAAAAGAGAAAGAGAGGAAATATCTCACAATAACGGTTGAAGCTTCATGTTAATTGATCCAAGAACAGTTCAAGCTACAATCCGATAGCAAAAACCAAATCCATAGTTGAAATCCCTAAAAACTAGACTAAGAAATGAAAACTAAAACTAGGAAATGAAAAACAAAGAAATGGAAATGAAGAACAAAGAGGAACGAAGAAGGAAAGATGAAAAGAGAATCATGAAGAAGGAAGGATGAGGAGAGGAGTATCCTCTCTCTCCCCTCAAGCTTGCCACTCCAAGGTCTACATTTCAGCTCTCCTCTTCGTACTTCTCTTCGTCTCCCCTCAAAAGTTAGGTTTTAGGAGCTTTTAAACCCCGCACAAAATCGTGGCCCCAAACCGACTTAAGCGTCGCGAGTCGCGCAACTGATCGCGAGTCGCGAAGGGGACTCGCCATCCCGCACAAAATGGCTCGGCACGCAGTCGCGAGCCGCGATAAGCATCGCGAGTCGCGAGGGAGCAAGGGGTCGCGAGGTGCGACGGTCCTCGTGAGTCGCGAGCTCGGGCGATGGGCGGCGTGGGCCCAGGCGGCGGCGGCTTTCTGGCCTGAGCGTGCGGGTGTGCGGGCCGTGCGATGGCCGGGCGTGCGAAGCCGCCGTGCTTGGTTGGTGATGACACCGGCTCGCCGGGTTGACGTGAGCCGTGTAGGTGGTCGGAAGTTACGCGCATGCTTGGTGCTTAGAGCTTCCGATGATTGCCCATTATGCTCCGATGCCAAATCTCCCAAGCTCTCCAAAGACAACTTCAATCAAACATCATTCAAATCCATTTCATCTTGAAAGCTCGGAATACATGACGTTAATACAAATTATCTCGCAAAGCTCCGAACTTCCGCTAAGGGCTAAATAAAACACGAATGTTAACAATTACAATCAAACCCTTAGCAAAGTGCACCCAAAATAACGCAAAAACATCGTATAACTTGAGCGTATCAAAAGCCAAAAAGTCATAAAATACTCTTTTCATTATCAAAAGGAGGAGAGAGAAAAACAAACCACACAAGTTTGTGATGGGTACTCTTGTCATTTTGTCACTTTCTTTTTTCCATTTAAGGTATGTTTCACTTATTTTGAAACGTTCTAAAATAGTAAGTGTTTCACTTATTATGGAACGGAGGAAGTATGACTTATGCAATGCATGTTATACTTATATGAATCGTTGCAAATTATGTGGCATAATGAAATGCATTATGATTTGACAATGCCCATGTATACTATGAATGATTATGTTTATGATTCATGGATTCTGGTTATCATGATTTATGGGTGTTGTTCGGAAATATGAATATATGCAAATTTGTAAAAGTGGATGGTTCTGCTGGCTTGACATCATGAAATGAACTGGCAAATAGGCAAGTTACAGGTGGATGAATTATGTTTACAATATACGAACGAACACGGACCAAAAGGGTCATATGATAATGTCTATGCTATGTCCAAAACCTGTACTTGCCAATGAACTATGCTCACGCAAATGGTCCTTGCCGGCAGACTATTCAATGATAATGTTTTCTGATAGTATTTCCGAACAAGTACCAATATGATGTGATATATGCCTGTGTATGAAAATGATTACGACCTAAAACCGTTTTTACGGGTTGGAGTGAAGTTACTGAGTTTTCAACTCATTTTAGGTTATTTTCTGTGTTTTCCTCTTTTTCCTATTTTATGAAATTATTCAGGTACTATGAAGATAGCGTAGGATCGGTTATGTCGAGGATGCTCGGAAAGATTAAGTCAAGTGACTCGTATAACTTTGGGATATGTAGAATACTCGTATCATGGGTAATCATTATGAATTATTATTGAGCATTTGTATATTTAAAAGACCATTTTAGGCTATTGTATTATTAGTGGGCCCTAACCCACAGGCTTAAGTTGTGATTCCGCTGTCGATTAAGGTTATGTATTTTTCCGGGATGTTACAGAGACGGTCATAATTTCTTGATCACCAGAAATAGTCACAAGCACCCGATCGCTGAGAAGCTTTACCTTCGATGTAGAGTAAAGGCTACCGCTCTATTTTCATGCAGCCCACGGTCTTCCTAATAAGAGGTTGAAACATGCTTGAATGTCAATGACCATGAATTCCACCTTCCTTGCCACGGGACCACATTCAATGAGGAGGCTGATTAAACCCAGTACTTCTCTTTTGGCATTATCATATGCTCTGACCACCTGGTTGGATGGTACAATATCTTCTTTTGAATACCCGAGTCTTGTTAGCACACGCAGAGGATAAACATTGATTACGGAGCCGTTAGCGATCAATACTCTAGGTATCTCCCATCCATTGCAACATACAGTGATGTGCAACGAATTATTGTGGTTGATATTATCAGGGAGATCATTGCCTGTGAACATGAGAGTTCGATCTACATCGTGAATGAGCCCCACCATCTGGTCGGGTGTTATGGAAGAGCTTACCAAGGCTTCATTGCGATGCTTTAGAACGGCTGCCTTATGAGACTGGGAATGCATTAACAACTTCCAGATGGAAACATTAACATTTACTTCTTTCATGCGCTTGATAGCATCATCTTCTTTATTACTATCCTCTGTCATTGGCTCCTTGCCCTTTTCTTTCTTTTTCAATACTTCCAAAGGATTTTAATCCTCCAAATGGGATGGTTTAAAATGGTGACCTGCTCTAGTTAAATGAGATATATCCATGTACTCTTCATCACTAAGATCATCGAGGCAGATGGGGCGCCGGTATGTATCTGGAGTGGCGAAATGACCTCCAGTGCTTTTCTCCACAATTGTCAAGACCGAAGAGGCATCTTCATCAACATCAGAGTCCAAAATGAAGAAAGCACCATCATAATCCAAGGTTCCACACATGTCAGAGAATTGATCCTTGTTGAGCGTGAAACCGGGGTCATTACAAGGCATCATTTTGATCTTTTCTTGAGTGGAATAGTCGTAAACCAGACACTTGTAACCTGTAGCTATGGACATTTCATACATCTGAGGAATCATTTTGCGGATTAGCTGGATTGATTCGCATTCATCTGACACAGAAGAGATAGTATTAATCGCAAATTAGGGTTTATGATTAGGACGAAGGAGGTTTTTTGTGATGTTGGGTTGAGAGTCGTTTGGTTTAGCGGAAGTGGATCCTAAAGAGAGTTTTCCATCATCCACAAGATTTTGAATATGATGTTTTAGAGCCGTGCAGTTTTCAGTATTATGCCCCGGGCTTTGGTGATATTCACAATTTTGGTTTGGGTCATAACCAGAGTAAGGATTTTTAGGAGGTGAGCGTGGATTCAACGGTTGAATGAGATTGGCCTTTTTTAGCTTGGAGAGAGTTTGGGAATAACTCATGTTCAAAGGAGTGAAGTTCCTTTGGGGTCGCAACTGGAATGCAGAAGATGCGCCAATGGCATGGATCACATTAGTTGTCTTAGGAGCTTCTGAATCATTGTTTGGGGCTCTTTTGTTAGTTCCAAACTTTGTATTATAAGTAGTGCCGCAGTAGGTTCATCTTTCTTGATGTCTCCCCTTTTCACAGCATCCTCAACTAGAGTTCCCGTAGCAATCAAAGCTTTAAAGGTCGGGAAATTTTGGTACGCCATATGCTTCTGGTAGACATGAAGAAGATTCTTCACAACCATTTGCAGTTGTACCTCTTCATTAGGCCTACTCATCATTTTGGAGGCTTTGTTTCTCCACCGAGTGATGAATGAAGAAAATGTCGCATTAAGGTTTTGAGAGGTGGTCTTTAGATCCCTTCTAGTAACATCAATTTCTTCATTATACTTGTACTGGTTTGAGAACTCTCTGACTATATCAGCCCAAGTGGATTTCTTTGTGTTCTCAAGATTGAGGAACCAATGTGCTGCGGCACTATCTAAATACTGTTGAAAGAGTTGGGCCATCATAGTCTCTTCCACTCCCCAGGGACTCATTGGCTCATGCCCCCACATACATCTTTAGGAAATTGGTTGGGCTACCGGTCCCATCAAACTTTGTCAGATTAGGCATCTTGAAACCATGAGGTAATCGTGCCTTTGGGAAAAGTGTTAACCCATGAATGTCCATCCATAGTTCAGCCTTCGTCATACCTTTTAGGACTTCTTTGAGCTTAACTACCTCTTCCTCAAGCTTAGTGGGAATTTCCCTCTCATTGTTCATAGGCTCAAGGTGAAAAGGTGAAGCTACTTCCGACTCCGGAGGAGGAGGCATCTAGGTGCTTTGGCGCATTATGCTCAATACAGTTTGTTCAATATTATCCTGTCGGTCAAGCATGGCCTGGAAAAGTCCTCGGAGCTCAGCCATTGGATCAGGTGGAGGGGTAGAGTTATGTGGGTGCTCATTGTTCGGAATTTCAGACATATTGCTGAGACCTGTAGCAGAGAATACAGCCGGTGTAGACAAGGATGACAGTATTACCGAAAGAGAACGTTCACTATGGTCAGAACTTCCGCGAATCAACCTAGATCCTGAGCGGGCCCAAACAGAGTTCCTGTGAAATGAGATGAAAAGTTAGCACAGAAGTTTGTCCAGACTTTGTTTCTTTTTTTTTTTTTTGTAGGGAATGAAAGAAATGATATCTTAAAGAAAAAATTTTTGTTCTACCCCAATTTCAGTTATCATGTATTAAAAGGTGCGAAACCTTGACTTTATCATTTGTTTTGGATTTTTCATTAGATTTCTTTGACTTGTTATTTTTTTTTTTTTAGACTTGGACCTTTTTATTTTATATTTTAGATTTTCACTTTTTAGACTCATATTTTTTGGGATAATACACAAACATTTTTCAAAATCAATTTGGTGATATCCTTCCATTTCCTGCTGCAACAAAAATAAGAGAAAAAAGGTATAACGAGGCATGTGTCCTCATTTTGGCAAATTATAATGCCCCAGATATCGTTCTTTTCTGTGGTGATCCGCATGTGTTGATTGCTTTTAAGCACTGAAACCATAGAAGAAACGGTTTTTTCACCATATACCCCCGACAAATTGGAAAATTCACCATATACCCTCAATGTTTAAGATATGCACCATATACCCCTGAATTTTCGAAAACGTTCACCATATACCCTTTTCCTAACTGCCGTTAACTCACCGTTAGCTTTATTTACGATATTACCACCATTAAACCCTAACCCTAAAATCTAACACTAATCCCTAACCCTAATCTAACCCTAACCCACCACCACCTCTCTAACCCAGCCTAGCCCCCCACCCCCCTTCCCCCCGCCACCGCCCCCCCCACCCCTCCCCCGCCACCGCAGCCCCCACCCCACCCCATCCCCTTTCCCTTCCCCTCGATTTCCGTCGTTAACCCCTCCCTCCCCCTCCCTCCACCCCCCGAGTTATCACCGGTGACCATACCACGGCCACACCACTCCGCCTTCCCACCCCCATTTCCCGGATTCAAAAAATCAACCCGGATTCAAAACAACAACCCCGATTACGCCTTCCACCATTAAGGAGAGAGAAAAAAGAGAAAATCGAGGAAGTTTCTTCTTCATCCCCGTTTGATGACTGCGCTTTACCTTACTGTGGTTGAGAGCTTCATTTTCCTCCTTCTTTGAAGCTCTCAACAATGGCGGAAGGTCCAGATTCTTCAACACCATCATCATCGCGACCTGTTCCGGCGAGAGAAGATTGTTGGAGCGAAGACGTGACATTTACGTTGATCGAAGCGTGGGGACAGAAGTACATCGAGCCGGTTTCGAATTCTACTGGGAAGGGGTGGGGGGTTGGTTTCGAATTCTACCCAGATTCGGGGGGTTGCGACGAGGGAAATTGCTGCGACGGGGGAGGGGGGGGAAATCGGCCGGGGGGAGGGCGGCGGGGCTGGCGGGGGGAGGGGAGGGGATTGGGGATGCGACGGGGGGGGGAAATCGGCCGCGAGGGGGAGGAGCGGGGATGGGGGGCTGCGACTGGGAAGGGGAGGAGGGAGGGGGTGGGGGCTACGCAGGGGGTGGGGGTGGGGGTGGGGATGGGTGGGCGTGGGGTTAGGGTTAGGGGTGGGGTTTAGGGGTAGGGGTGGGTTAGGGTTATTGTTTAGGATTAGGGTTTAGATTTTAGGTTTAGGGGTTAATTGTGGCAAAATTGTAAATAAAGCTAACAGTGAGTTAACGACGGTTAGGAAAAGGGCATTTTGTGAACGTTTTTTGAAACTCAGGGGTATATGGTGAATATTTGAAACATTAAGGGTATATGGTGAATTTTCCAATTTGTCGGGGGTATATGGTGAAAAAACCGTAGAAGAAAATATCAAATGCAAAAGGGCCGAAGCCGAAGGTTGCTCTACGTATCTCCATAGGTAGATTTGGATTTGGGAAAGAAATTTTTCTTGTGATAATAAAAAAAAAAATTTAATGGAGAATCAGTCCCAACGTAGTTCTGATATTTTGAAAACGAAAAATAAATAAATATATATATATATATATATATATTTTTTTTTTTTTTTTTTTTTTTTTTTTTTTTTTTCGAAAATGAGTTGCCTACGTACCCCTTTTAGTACATTACATAGTAAAGAAAACTAAGATAGATGCATACAACATTGGATTTTTTTTGTTTTATTTAAGGGATCAAGCCGCACGTAGCTCTACCTACAAAGTACAAAATAAAAGCAATTAACGACTCGGGTTCTTCCCAAACTTTTTCAGAATTTATTCTGCTGGGTGCCAAGCTCACTAGTAGAAAAACGTTGATTTGCGTCTCCTGAATTGCGTCGCACAACAGGTAAAACGACGCAGAAGTGTCATTTGCGTCGGATGGGTGTTGAACGCGACGCAAATCATGGTTCATCTGCGTCGGATTTGAGGTGCATTCGACGCAAATACTTAAAGTAAATGGGTGGGAGAATAATGTGCGTCGGATGCTTTGCTATGTGCGACGCAAATAATTAAAACGATTTGCGTCGGACCCCATGCTCTGTGCGACGCATATGATTGTTTAAGTGATCTGCGTCGGATCACCTGGGCCCATCCGACGCAGATGATTGGCCCACTTCTCAACTTAACATTTAGAGCGCCCAATTCTTTCTTTCAAAAAAAAAAAAAACAGCGCCTAACTCCCTCTCTAAACCTAAAACTCCCACTTTCACCTCTAACCTAAAACTCCCAATCTCCTCTCTAGCGCCGCTCCATCCTAAATTCTTCATCTTTCTCCCTTCTTCAATCTCATGTAACCCAAAACTCCCAATCTCCTCTCTCGCTCCTAAATTCTCCAATTCTCGCCGCATCTTCCCTTCAGTCTCTCTCTCCTCCTCGCGCTGGTTGTTGCGGTTGGTGCTGCCTCGCCGCATCTTCTTCAGTCTCTCTCTCCTCGTCGCACTGGTTGTTGCGGTTGGTGGTTCCGCGATTGTTGTTGTTGTTCTTTTGTGTGTTACAACCATCGAGAAGCCACGAAGTTTTCAGATCTCCCGTCATCGACGAAGAACGCATCGCTCATTCTCATGTTTTTAGGATTTTTAGTTGATGTATTACATTTGTTGTTGAGAGATTCAATTTTTAGGATTTTTGGGATTTTTGGGATTTTTAGAGTATTTTTTGTTTGGATTATCGAATTGTTGCTTCAATTCTTCGTTGTGATTCTACATTTTTTCAGATCTGCACGCTTCTTTTCTCAATTTCTTTGTTGTTTTTAATTCTTGATTTTGTACATATTTTTTCGAATTCCGCGGTGTGTTCTAGCATGTTCAACATACTTTTTTTTTGCTTAATTAGTTTCTTATTATCATTTTTTTAATCTTATTTTCGCCTTTTAAGTATAGAATTTTTAGAATTGATGATGTTTGTGTGGGTATCTATTTTGTTGTATCTATTTTTGTTGTATCTATTTTAGTTTATGCTTCTATTCTCAATTTCTGTTTTGTTGTATCTATTTTTGTTTAGTATCTGTTTGTTGTATCTGTTTCTGGTTCTGGTCATCAACGAAAATAACTTTTTTTTTGTTAAAAAAATGCAAATTTACGTTGGATATAGAGATACATCCGACGCAAATTGATGTTTTTTTTTTTAAATAAAACATCATTTTGCGTCGGATGTGGCTCTATATCCGACGCAAATCTGCTCTTTTTGGGTGAAAAACCAGGGCTGTGGGTGACATGTGCGTCGGACTACACTACACATCCGACGCAGATGGGTTACGATTTGCGTCGAATCTCCATCCGACGCAGATCATCTCTCCCATCAATTGCGTCGAGGCTGTGTAGTCGGACCCATGTCCGACGCAAATTGGCGCCTCGCATCCGACGCAAATCGTCGATTCTGTACTAGTGAAGCCATGTATTCTCCTGTCTGAAGATGTCTGTTCCACCTCTTAGGATTAGACTTATGTGAAGTACCTGAAATGTATGCACTAACAATTTTACATGACACTTATAATAAATAAACAAGAATACTCTTAATATTTCTATTATCATTTCAGCAGCAATTCAGCTACAGTTAATGATTACTGAAATATTGACCGACTGAAAACAGACTGAGGAATTTTTGAAATTTTCCACATTATTCAATAACTGAAATAAATAAAGGACATTTGTGAATTGATCATTGTGTTCATAAGGTCTACTAAAAGGAGATTCATTTAAGGAGAGATTATGTTAAAGTGGCCTCGAGTCACTTCCATTGTGTCCATCGAGAGTGGACGCTCCTGACAGAGCCGGTTGCAATAGCTCGCGGATGCAGGTTTTACGCCTTTAATTCATTAATTTGTCATTCTGAAATTCTGACCCTTGCCAATAGACAGAGGTATCAGACCTAATAAGAAAATGGTTAAAAAGAGTGTACGTGTATGGATCAATAAACTACCAAGCACACATAATTTTCACATAAGCATGCCATGTACAAAAATAAATTGTGAATAGCCATGATTAACTTTTTTATTATATATACATATGGAAAATAACGCATTGTTCAGGTTTAAACCTCTTATACTTCAAGCGGAAGTATAATCCATAGTGAAGTCGCCAGCCTGTGGTACCCCATTTTTTACTATCTTAATTAACGGTCTGAATCCCACGAACGTCTCTCATTGGACTATGAGTTTTAAAAAACTTTGAAGTCGTCACCCTACTAATATCTGAATACGGACAGATTTATTTAATAAATCATTTTAAAATCAATTTCAAGAAATATCATCTAAACCGATGATAACTTCATATGGATAAGGCTTTTTTGAAAATTGGTTTTTATACCATGAGATAGGGTTCAGGGTTTAGGTTAAGAGGTGCGAACGTCTGGAACTCGTCTCCTCTTCCGTTTTACAGAACGAACTCTTACTAAATGCGTTATTTTCCATTTTAAAGTAATCATGGCTATTAAAAAGAAAGAAAATTACATAATTTGCACATATACACATCAACCATTTTTATTTAGGACCAATATATCATTTGTACATGGTAGGTTTGAGCACTGAAGTTGCACTACGTACCAATCATTGCGGGATTGGAATCCACTCATGGATCAAAACCATCGTAGTTCGATCTTATGTCTCATCCTAAATGGCCAATTCCATTGGGGAAGAAAAGGGGAGGCAAATAGATTATGAATAACTCACCTTTTAGAATTAGACTAATCTATTAGGAATAAGATAATCACTCCAATTAGTGATAGAAATGGGGTTAAGATAATCACTTTAATTAATGATTAAATATGAAGGTCAAAATACTCACCTTAATTAGCGATTAAAATGACGGAAGGAAGTAATCACCCTAATTAGTGATTAAAATGAAGGATTAAGATAATCACCCTAATTAGTGATTAAAGATGATGAAAGTTTATGATAATCACCCTAATTAGTGATTAACCAAGGTTTTAAGATAATCACCCTAATTAGTGATTAAATGAGAAAAATAATCGCCCTAATTAACGATTATTAAGGTTTAAGATAATCACTCTAATTAGTGATTAAATGAGAAAAATAATCGCCCTAATTAATGATTAATAAGGTTTAAGATAATCATTCTAATTAGTGATTAAATGAAGAGTTTGAGTTAATCGCCCTAATTAACGATTAATCAAGGATTGAAATAACCACCCTAATTAGTGATCACGTTTATAATATTCAAGAGGTCTGAGGAAAAGAGGATTTGCTTCCTAATTGAAGGGTTTTGGATAGATGAGAAATAATCTTAATTGAAAATTATTAAGTCATTTTTAGAAAGGTGATAAATTTGAGATGGAATTTGGAGATTATGTTTGGCTAATCGGAATTTGGCCATTTAAAGTGAGACACATGAAACAGCATTTAACATTGTTCAATTTATTTTTGGAAGGATGTCAACCAACACTTACCAATCAACTCATACATTGCCCAGTAAGTGCGACTGTGGCATCCCACCAATATGTTAACTTCATGGACTACGAAGAACCCAGGTAGAAGGTTCCTTGGGTGCAAATTCTCTGATCCGGATAGAGGTAAAAAAGATTGCAATTTTTTTCATTGGGTGGATGATGACATTTTAGAGTGGCAAAGGATTGTCACAAATCAGTTATTATTGGAGAAGAAGCTCCTACAGACTGACATTGGCTTTCTAAAATTGGAAGTGTCGAAGTTGCAAGAACAAAATTGCAAATTAACTCTTACCAACGAGAAGCTGATGAAGAAATGCAAGAGCTTATCTTACAATGTGAAGAAAAATGCAGGGGGTCAGGGACACCTTCTTTAACTGATGCTGATGCTCAATGTACTGATGGTGTGAGAGAAGAATCAAAGATGATGGGAGCAATCTGTAGTTGACCACGTAAAAGGAAGGAGAGAGAAATTTTTTTTGTTGACATTGAATATTGGAGTATAAGGTTGGTGGTTCTAATTCAATTAAGGGGGGAAAGAAGACAGACCCACAACAGTCTAATGGAGGGAATTGTCAAGTAAGGCCCACCAGACGGAATTACTAACTTTTACTGTGTATTGGTAGTGCTAACAAAAAAAAACATGATAAAAGGTAGTTGTTTTAAAAATTAGACTTATTAGATAGTTGTTTTCAAAAAGTTGCAATTAATAGGTAGTTTTTGATAAAAAATCCTAAATTTCACGTCTATAGATTGGCTTGGTATACCACATTAACATCAATTTCCAGAGTATATACTTGACTTGAGTACTTGACTAACGCCAAGAAAATTTGCTTGACAATTGCAAACCAACCACCCCCCCAAATTCTAACTTTTGCTTGGCGGACAGACAACAATCAAGAACTGTGGTTAAAGAAATATTTCTTACACACAAAATAAACCCAATTGTTGGTTGCCGCTTGACACTGGACATGGACTATACTGACGACTGACAATAGTACTGTGAATATAGTTAAAAAAATTAACACTACCAATCCCGATCGTTTTACTTTAAAAGGTGTTAACTTTTGATTATCTCACAGCAGTCCCAACTTTAAGGGCTATCTTTCCAAAACGATTCTTTATATACATTAGCTTAATCATTATATCAGTTAACTGTAACGTAGTAAACTCATTCATTAAATTTAGTTATTTTAAATAGAGGGTTATTGGATGAACGTTATGTGTTTTAATTAATGAAGGACCATTCTAGGAAGAGATCCTCCAAAGTTAAGACTGTTATGAGAAAATTAAAAGTTTGGACCTTTTAAAACAAATCGGCCATAGTTAGGATCGCCAATGTCAATTTTTCTATAGTTATCCTTTCAAAATTCAAAGTTGGTCGTAAGGATAAAACACATAACACTCATTCAATAACCCTTAAAAGTTTGGACCTTATAAAACAAATCGGCCATAATTGGAACAGAACCATTAAAATTTTCTGTAGTCGGTTCCAGAGGATTCATAACCGGTCTGATTTCAGTCAAAAAATGCCAAACTCCTGGTCAATTGACCCTCCCTTTTTTCCTCCTTAATTATATGTGCAAACATTATGTAAATGTGAATGACTTCCACGCACACAGAGGGAGGAGAAAAAGGAGGGTCAATTAGCGGAAGTTTGACCTTTTGGCTAGAACTCGACAGCATATGTAATACCACATAAGTAATTGTCTAAGCAAAAAAAGCCTCTATAAACTATTATTCAAATAAACATAATTTTGGAGTTTGATGAGAGTTTATTTTCAAGCTTTCTAAAACACAACTTTGACCACTAGTATTTCTAATTATTTATTTGTAAAAATTATAAAAAGTTAAAATGGCTATATTTGGGAAGCACTCCAAGTAACTTAAATCGTAAGGTGCTGAAATTTTTTTAAGTGATTAAATGATTAGCAGAATTGGAAAAGTAGCTTAAATTAAATTTCAGGTGCTTAAAGTGAGTGAATTAATAAGTTAGTAATTGTAATGTTTCAAAATTAGTCACATGGAATTTTCGTTTAT
Organism: Beta corolliflora; assembly: GCA_947648045.1. Classification (NCBI taxonomy): domain Eukaryota; kingdom Viridiplantae; phylum Streptophyta; class Magnoliopsida; order Caryophyllales; family Amaranthaceae; genus Beta; species Beta corolliflora. Next base: position 117,455 of record CANSZD010001455.1, read on the forward strand.
CTTTTTCGTCCCATTTCTTAATTTTTTGTTCATCTCCTTTTTCCAA